>JAOXJP010250779.1:0-22022 GCA_025762735.1 Platanus orientalis
GAATATTATTTCTTTATCTTGTTTTTCCTTACTATAAACTTGTAGAAGATTGGATTAACTTGTTGGGCTTTCCCCAAACTCACCCCATTATTTCCTCCGCGTATATTGTGAGTCATCCTTTTACCACAAGGAATGAGATCCTACTACCTGAGAGTCCACAGATACTGTCAGGTTTAGGTAGATAGGGTATTTTGTGGTTTAGTTGTAGATAGACTAGATTAAAGTCTTGCATGTATAGTTGGCTTTGTATATCCCGCCTGTGGGATAGGGATAGATGATATTTTGTAATTAATAAATGAAATCATTTTGGTTAAGATTATGTCCTTGAATACCATTTTATAATTTTTATCATATTGTATGGACTCGGGAATTATTCCCAGTAGGCCCAATTGCACAGCTATGCTGCCATATGTTGTGTTTGTTTTTGTAGGTGTCGTGTGATTAAAAGTCTAATACCTCGGGATCCGGTGCCTTGGTGAAGTATGGGTTTTAGGGCATTACAACCGGAGTTTAGTATGATGTTGCGGTAAAATAAAAGAAAATCCAAAGAGATGGAAGATGGTTTGTATTGTCTAATAGGAAATACGATGATTGATAGTATTCCTTTGACATTGACAGGTAGCTGGAAACAGGGTACACGGACTTACAAGCATTTGTACAAAGTTTTTTTTACAGTTAGGATAGATACATGTGTTACAGGTTTTCAAGTGATAGACGATAGTTAAATAATTTTTGCGGTTAGAGAGGACAGATTGAGGTCCCTCTCTGGAATTGACTAGGTGAGTCAGCTTATGGCAACTACACATATGCATTGGTCGTGTTATCATCAAATCGGATGATGTCATAACCGAATTGATTTGATAGTATATATAGTGGTGGTTCTTTAAAGCCAATGATTGTTTGCAGTGATAGTAAAGAGGATATGATTCAGGTTTAAGAAAAGGTGTTCAGTGTAGGATCATGGTTTCTTTGATGAAAATGCCGGGTTGGATAGGTTCAAATTTATTTGAAGACCAAGAGATTGGTCATTAAAAACAGAACCCATTTCCTTCCCAGTCAGTAGGGGGTCATTATTGACCCGATCAGCCTTCCTTTTCTCTTTGTTTATACTAAGTTGATTAATAATAAAGGGTATCATATTTGGGTTGGCATTTCGGCAGAGCCTGGCATTTTCTTAAGCAATCCAATTAACCTGTCCAGCATTTTCCGAGTCCCTGGCCCGTGGACATATGACATATCTTCTTGACCCTATACAATTGGGTTGGGTTAGGGTTGAATATCCACCCGCCCGGCTTAGTACATTGCCACACCTATCATTAAGTACCCGTCGATCTCGATGTTTGATTTGTGTTTTTGCTTTCGTTTTACCTCGTCCTCTTCGGCTTATAGTCTCACAGAAAAAGTTGTCAACATCTCACAATAAAGGAATGCTGCCAAAAGGATTGGAGCTCTGCTCTCGATGTGTTTGGTGTAGGAGAGTAAGAGATCCTTTCTCGGATAGCTAACACATTACTTGTGAGTGGTGTTTCTGTTTGGAGAATGACTGTCTGTATTGATACAAACATATGTAGGTGTGCCATTGATTGACACATAATGTGGTTTTTTTTAATTTTAATTTGGTGTCTCTTTTTGAACACCTACTTATTCATCTGAACACCTTTTTAGATGTTTTAACCCCCAACACAACATGTGTCAGTTTACAATTTACATAAACACTACACATTTTCATCACAGAACATTGTCCTCCTATTTATTTTCGCTTTAAATACTGGTTTATACATGATCATATATGTGCTGCTTGCGTGTGCGTGGGGTCCAAATAAGTTAGATGTATAAAACAAAAGCTTTTACCCCCAAAAGATGGGGTTCACATCACCTGCGACGACCCTCTTTGTGAGACGTCGTGAGACGAGACACATCGTGGTATCATTTCACTTTTCGGAGCTGTCACATCACCCCCAAAAAGTGAAATGATACTTCCCCTCTGTCTTGTCGCACAAAGAGGGTCGGAGCAGGTGATATTCCCCCCGCATGGGAAATGATCATTTGTCACACCAATGTGTCACGTGCACCACATAGGTGTATTTTTAACTTTTGGGCATCAACCATTTTGAAATGTGCCATTGCACATCGACATGTGTGAGTGGTTTGGTCACACTAATGTTGGACACAAAAAATTTGGAACCATATCCCCTGTATCACCCGTACTGTGCTTTACATGTTCCACAAGTGTGTGAAACACAGTACAGGTGATACGGGAATATGGCTCCAGAAAAATTGCTACATATCATTCATTGTAAATGTTCCATTACCTAAATTGATGTGATGACAATATGACTGCACAATGGACTTGTGCTTTGGAATTTAGTGTTGTAACTATAGATGATTCTTTAGTTCTTTTCTATCAATCTTTTGAAACCAATCAAGAAGATAATGGTACCAAGTGTCCGATTTACTTTATGCAACCAATATTTTGATATAAGATAAGGCATGCAGTAGATTGGCTTCTCTTTGATTTATATAGGGGAGTTTCTAAATATACCCCAAAAAATTCTCTTCACACCCTAATTCTCCCCACCATTTTTTTCACACCCCCTCTCATCCCTAAAATACCCCACTCACCCCCTTACATTCCAATGAAGAAGAAGAAGAGCTCTTCCTACTCCAGCAGCGGTGGCAACCCTGACAATGGCAAAATCACCATGACAAAATGCATTTGTGTGTGTGTGTGTGTGTGTGTGCGCGTGTGTTTTAACTAGGTTTAGGCTTGTTCGGCCATGCACGGCTGAACAAAAAGGCCTCTGTTCGGCCCTGTATGGCCGAACAGGTGCAAACCTAGTAAAACAAACAAACAAACAAAGAACGCATTTCGCCGGGGTGATTTCTTGGTCTTTGTCACCGGTCGCCACCACCGGACTGGGAAGAGCTCTTCTTGTTCATTCATATGGTTGGAGAGAGGGGTGGCGGGGTATGGAGGGAAGGGTTAAAAGGGCAATTTTAATCAAGTGTATTTGTTGGAATTTTGAAAATTTTAAAAACTAGGGTGTGAAGAGAAATTTGTGGGGCTATTTAGAAGCTCCCTTTATATAGATCCCTTCACAATAATCTTGGGTTTGGTTCTTGTAGTCACTAGATGTCCATTCACCTCTCTTATATTAAACCCTATGTTAACTCTTCCTCGTGAGTACATAAAGATTCCATCAAATTCAATCTCTATTTTTAATGACAACTCTTTTTCTTACATTTAAAATATATAAATAAAGATTCCATCAAAGCATATTTTCGTTTAGTGGCTTGATGGAGGGTACCAAAACATCTATTTGTTTAGCTCAGCTTGTTGGTGAAGAATTGAAATTGCCTTTGATTTTCAAAGCTGATGCTTCACGAAACTTGTTGTTAAATTAATAGAGAGAGAGAGAGACAGAGAATTTCGTAATTAAATTTTCATTCTAAAAGTCAATGTATTCCTATTCTTCCATATACACATGTTATAATATATATTTGTTTTATAAGTATATCCTTGTCACTATTTGTCCCATTGTTTATTTCCATCCATGATTTGAACTATTCTAAGAACAATGTTTAAGCATTTACATTCGTTCTAGCAGCCATAGAAGCAAACCATATTTTTACCACTTCCAAACATATAACAAAACAATGAAGAGTAGTTTATAGAAATTTAGTAATATTTTACAAATTAGGAAAATTAGATCAACATTAACTTTTCTATTTTTTTAATGATTAATCTAATAAGGGATTTCCAACCCCTTTATTTTTTTTTTTACAATGTTAGATTAGTTTTGTTTTTTTTCTTTTTTTTTTTTTTTTAATAAATAAGATCATTTCATTTTAACTGAAACAGCCCCAACAAGGGAGCAGGAACATCGGAGATAAGCAAGTCCAAGAGGGGGTGAATAGGATTTATTGAAATTTCTTTTTAGATTACCCCAATTCAATTGTTTTTGAGATAATTGAATTAATCCTGGTGCAGTTGCCAAGTGAGTTATACACTTAGATAATTTATGCTTAAGTATGAAAGCGCCCATATGTATAGTGTGTGAGAATGTTCAATTGATTGCAATGCTTAATAAAGTAAATTGACAAACAACAAGCATACACTCAATACATGAGATATATAGTGGTTTGGCACAACAGCCTACATCCACTATCAAAGTTCACCACAAAGCTACAATCATTTTATTAAGATTGACAAGATTACAATTAAGGTTAGAATTATAAAACCTACTACTTTCCTAGCAAGCTAACTAACACTCAGTGTCTCTGGCGAGTGTGGTATTCCTTCTAGTGTCTCCAGCAAAAGGCAATGGTCCCAAGTATATAAACATAAAAATCAAAAGCAAATAATACCTCTTGAGGATTGGTTTTGCTTTTCACATAAGTTAATGTTACTCCTTGATGAACTTGGTGTGACTAGTAGTCCCTAATGATTCTATGTAAACTCTCCAAGCTTGTATAGCCTTCACCGGTGGGTTGTTCCTCCTCGAGTAAGTGTGTCTTGGTTTCCCATAATGATCTTCACTAGGATTTTTCTTTGGACAACCCTTATAGCCTTCATCTTGAAGATTTTCCTTAGCAAGAGTAGATAAAAAGAAAATAATGGTCTTGGTATAGAGTTTCTTAAGCTAGACTCATGAGAGATAAGAGATAATTCACAAAGAGTTGGGAAGCAAAGTCTCTCTTAATTTTTCAAGAATTTGAGTAAGAACCATTAGAGACCTCAATAAATTTCATATCTATTTATATTGGATGAGGATAGACCCAATCAAATTATTTGGAACAACTTCCTATAGTCAAATAACCCAAAAGCATCATTTTGGAATCAAGCTTTTTAAAAGTTAGCTCTTGTTGGCTCGAACTAGGGTCATTGGTTCAAGCTGTTGTTAGGCAGTTTGAGCTGCCATAATAGACTAAGCAACTTCTTTGATTCCCTAGAGTATTTGTTTCAATCCGATATTGAATAGGGTTCGATCCAATAAGCGTTGGTTCGAGCCTGTAAGTAGAGCTCGAATTGATACACCCTGGTTTGAGCATGGCACAAGCCGGTCACTTTGCTAAAGTGCCAAAAAGCCTCGTAAGGTTTGTAGAGGGCTCGAAATTGCCTCTTTAAGGTCAGGGAAAGTCCACTAACCCCTGTAACCCCCTTAGAGGCCTTTGGTTCATTTTATAGTTATTAGTTTACCTTGGTTTACCTTTTGAGGGCGAATGAGGCATGAACCCTTCGAGATGAGCTTTGCATGTTCCCGGCATATTTCTTTGGAGTCTTCTTGGTCTTCTGAGTTGATCTTCATGTAGATGAGACCCAAGAACCTCCTACACTCTAACTCAATGTATGCATGCCATGTGCTAGTCTAATCATCACATGTATTTTACAACTCATAAAATTTACAATATATACATTTACCCCTCCAACCACCGGGGGGAGGAATGCCAATACATTGCAAATATACTGGAAATGCCCCCCCTCCCTTTGCTAAGATGAGCAGCCATATTCGAGGATCTTTTCTTAAAATAAAATGAAAAATTCCACAAAATCATTTAATAGAGTTTTAGAATCATAAATCACACAACAAATGAACCAAGGGGAAATCTCTACATGGTCCTTCAAGAAGGTAATGACTTTAAGAGAGCTGCCTTCAAGGATAATTTGTTGCACCTAAGACACGAGTAGTAAGCAAGCCAAGCTTAGCCACCATGCACTTGGCAACAAGGGGGAGGTATAGCAAACTAACTTCAAAGTAGCAAAAAGAAGGCAACCCTCGTTGTCTCTACATATGACACCAAACCAACCTTCTCACTAGAAGAAGAAGTTGCCCCATCAAAATTGATCTTCACCCGCTCACAAGGAGGAGGATACCAAGGGGTATCACTAGACTTTGAAGCTAAAATGTGGGATCCTTGGTTTCATTCCATTTATTTAGAATCCTATAAGAGGCATCAATAATGTTAGGAATAAAATCTTGCTTTCTTGAAAGATACCCAGATTATGAGATTTTCATAGGTTCAACAAATAGTAACAGTCATATAAAGTAACTGCCTTTTATCTTTTGGAGGAATCCAATGAATATTTAGCCATTTTTTGAAATCAGTTAATAAAAAATGTGGAATTATCTTGCAAACCAAATACTTCCAACAATGGAGAATTTAACATGACAATGGATGGGTTTGATTCTAGTTATTGTTTGTATACATAAATGTTATGGTTAAGTGGTAAGCTAAGTTAATTGCTAAGATTAATAACAGTTCTAGATGCCATATTAGATGTCTTCTACATGGAGTGTAACGAACGACGTCTTCCTAATGTCTAAGGTATCTCGATCCAATAAGTACCATTTCAATACTTTTATATTCCAATCATTATTTCCCAACTTTATTATGTTTAGTACCCTGTTTTTGTCACAATTACGAGGTTTAGTGTACTTTATTTTGAAATATCGGTAGGAAGGGATAAAAGAGTCCTTTTCATGCTATATTTTATTTTATTTTTGTATCCATCTCTCTCTTCCCATCTTATAAATTTCATTAATAACAATGTACCTTTAAAAATACTCTTCCCAGAAAGCATTAGGCTTCCACTTTGCTTTAATAAATAAATAAAAATATTCCTTTAGAAGGTAGATTGATTTTAAGACCTTAACCCATATAGCACTTGGATCATCCCACAAGGCATTATGATATGCATGTTTAATTTTTTTTTTTTTTTTAGAGAGAGTAATCATTACACTAAAAAAATGCGTTAGATGCCAATATAGACAAGCTATTTTAGTTTAACGTGGATAAGGGGGCAAACAGTTACCTGCCCCCATTCAAATAACTAAGGACTCCTAGCGTAGCTACCTATGAGCCTTATGATTAGCTTATCTCTTAAACATGAGAAAATACCACTTCTTCTTGCACAATTTAAAATAAGCATGTTTAACCATCAAATAAGCATTCATTTATGTCCCATTTCAAGAAATTAATAATATTAAGAGCATCCTCTTTCAATAACTTTTTGTTAGCTTTAATAGAAAATCGTAACAAAATTTCAACAAGACTGCATGTCACTCTACGACAATGGAATTGACAATAGTCAGGTGTTTTGTCCCAGCCACCACCGTTATGCCATCCCTTCCTCTTGCAATAACTCAAAACCATGGTTTGTTAGTTATGGGGCCCAAGCTGCATCAAAATACATCTTATTCCAACCCTTTTGAAGAGTGCAACATTGTTGGCTTTGTGCCCTTTCTACCTATATCTTTTGATCCTTTGTTTCTTAAGGCATGAGTTCCTTACCTCTTCCAATAACTTTCAAGAAGTAATGAGATTTTTAAGTAAGTCAAAATCTTGTTAAATTCTATAGCATCCATGTTCTTCAGTATGAACCAACATGTATTGGCAATATGTTGTAATCTCTTGAATTTATATTTAGTTAATGAGTTATTTATGGCCCACGACGCACGTCATTCATCAGTGGGTTGATCTATTTAGGGTTAGAACATAGGAGAGAGGGATGACACATACCACACTCTCGTCACTAAGGGCATGTTACCAAGTGGTTTCCTTCTCCTTCTTACTGATACGACATATGGGACCACATTGATTTTTCTTCTTAGAGATTCTAGCTGGTAGAGTATTCTTACAAGGAAGTACTTGATTTTAGAAGGTATACTGAGGTGCCAAACATTTCTCCATATATTATGGGAAGGAAGTTTGGAGGTTGAGGTGTAGGTTATATGCTGTTATGGGTAATGTATATTTACACTGTGGATATATAAGTATGGAATCCATTACCATGACTAAGTGAGATTATATTTAGTTAAAATTATGCACTCTTATAGTACATTAACTCAAACCCAACAGTTGTTTGTTACAAAATTTATGAATGGTTTTTAGTATTTATTTACTATAAATGTTTATTCACAATATTACTAAGATAATTATTTGTGTCCAATCTAATTGTTTATGAGTTTACGATGGGCGTTACATAATTGGTCAAGAGTTGACAATGCATTTTTCTTGTCATCAATGATCATTATGAGATATTATACAAGTGATTAGATATTATACATATATTATTAAATGGAGGCCCTTTTTAATTTTTCCAACAATGTTGGTTCAATTGTAATATGCTTGTGGGCATGATCTCAATGTGGATGGCGTTACATTTTAACAATGTGTATCCCCAACTGGTTATCCAAGGAGTACAAGAGTTAACTATTCCCCATACTCTTTTCAACCAAAGGCCCAACTCCATTTCATATTGATGATCTATTCTGTCAGGAGAAAGTTTAAATTCCACCCAAGGTACTAGAACACAAGCAATATCTTAACTGATAATGCTAATATGACCCGAGATGAGTGTTGATACTTCATGTCTTTGTGTATGGCTTGTTGACATGGAGAATTGATGAAATTTTGTTTAGGGAATGGTGAGTGTCAAATTGTACCCTCACAAAGATTGCTCTTATTTTGTAGTTATAGGCGGTGTTGCGAAGATGAATAGGGTAAGTTTTGAAGGCAATACCATATATTTAACATATCTAATAGTACTTTTTCGATCTTGCAACCCAGGCATATCAATGGCAAAGCCACATGATCCCCATTTGATGTAAGAGATAATGCATAGTATCCTAGAATTTTTGCCAAATTCCGAGCAGTTTTGCACTTAAGTGCATGAAATGGAGTCACCACTAGTCATTAGGTGTGAATGGACACCTTAAAAGAACTTTTTAAGAAATACAACAAAAATGAGTATTTACGACATGGCATTAATGACGTTCAAACAATGAACGCCGTAAATGATGAATATTTTGCGACATTCTCTTTTTGTGTGTTGGTAATATCTACAATTATGTATTCTTTAACAGCCTTCATTTTGGGAACATCATCAATACACTTATTACGGCATGCATTTGCATGTTGTCTATGTTAGAAGCTATTTATGGCATGCATTTGCATGTCGTATATGTTAGAATTCACGGCGTGTATTTGCATGCCTCATATGTAAGAAACTATTCACAACATGCCTTATATGTCATTTATATTAGAAACTATTTATGACATGCCTTTGCACCTCATTGAAAGGTTTTTAAGCATGAAAAAATTGTAAGTGTTTTGCTCTCTCACTCTCTTCCTTGACCGATGAACCCACCTCCTTTCTCTTTCTCCTTTTTGTCTCCTTCATCGAGACCAGATTTTGCCCCTCCAATTTTTCTCTTTTCACTAGTGTTTTGAAATCAGTTGGTTACCCAAAAAACTAGACCAAGTTGCTCGACTCTACTAAGTTCAACTTGGTGCAAAAAATTTGGGTTTCCATGCTCAGAAGTTTTAAATTCTGTTGTGCTTTTCCGATCTCTCGAATGTTTTGATCACAGTGCCACAATTGGATTTGAATTCCAACAAGACTTGGTAGGGGAAATTTAGGTTAAAGTGACCTTAAAAACTCCTAAACACATTTGGGAAGGGAAAATGGTAAAATTGGTTTATGAAAACTTGTTGTAAAAGGTAACCATTAGGTTTCATGAATACAACTTCAAATTGTTTGTAACACTAATACTTGAGCAGGAAACTAGACCTCGAACCCCATTCCAGTAAATGATGAATCATTACTATGATTGGGACTAGAAATTGTTGGGTTCATTGTGGAAAAATGGTGGGTGATAGAGTATCAGGGGGGGCTTGAGAATCTCGGAGACACAGGTATTGCCAACTCAGAATTTGGACTCTGGAGTTGTAACCAAGAGGTCCTCCAAAGTCGTTCACTCATTGAAAATGTGTTGCCCTGATTTGGGGGAAATGAGAAATGGGATAGGCTGAGTTTGCCAATGTTTGGGACTAGGAGATGGTCTTTCGAAAGTAAGGGAAAACCTAAGAAATGATAACTGACTATTCAAAATTTGGGTTCCTGGAGTAGTCCTAGGGATTCATTGAGGGTCGACAATAGTTGAAAGTGGTTTAACTTGTTTTAGAGAAAAATGGGGTATTGAGGTAGATTAAGTCTACCGATGGCTGGTACCAAGAAATGGTCTTTTGAAGTTAGGGAAAATCATGAGAAATGACAACTGACTGTTCAAAATTTAGATATTGGGGGAAGTCCCGAGGATTCATCTAGGGTCGATAGCAATTGTGAATGTTCCAACTTGGTTTAGAGAAGAATGGGATATTGAAGTAGATTGGGTTTTCCAATGGCTGATGCTAAGAGATGATCTTTCGAAGGTAGGGGCAAACTAGAGAAATGACAACTGGCTATTAGGAATTTTGATACCGGGGGAAGTCTTGAGGATTCATCCAGGGTTGATAGCAGTCGATAATGCTTAACTTGATTTGGAGAGAAATGAGAAGTTGGGTTAGGTTGAGTCTACCAATGATTGGTGACAAGATACCGTCTTTCAAAGGTAGAGTAAAACTTAAGAAATGACAATTGACTGTTCGAGATTTTGGTGTCAAGTCTCAGGGATTCACTGAGGGTCCACACTCAATTGTATAAAGAAATTGAGGCTTTAAGGATGTGAATGGTAAAATTATAATTTATCATTTCAAGATGCTTTGTTGTGGGAAGACTTATGAAGGCTAGAGAATCTTTGAAATAATGTGACTGATTGTTTGAAATTTGGACTCTTGTAGCCTTATCGGTAATTTTCAGAGAATTGGGGCTTGACTAGAACATGTGTACTTTGACTAGTCTCAAAGAGGACCTTGTACATGGTTTAATACTGGTAATGATTTTTGTAACCAAAGTGTTCACAGGAGACCTTACTAGGGATGTCTAAACCATTTGGAGTCCAGGTCTGGTCTTGGTGTTTAGGCTTTATGGGATGCTAGGTGTCAACACCTAATTTTAGCACAACTCCTGAATTAGTGTTTCTCTTCAAGTTAGCTAGCAGGTAAAGCAATCCCTAATCTATTTCATAATTTCTAGTTGATCAAAACCAACCCATGTATTATTGTCTTTATTTCATCAATTTATTTCATATCTATTTTTAAATAAAAAAAAGTATTTTATTTTTCAAAATATTAATTTAAATATTATTTATGTACCTATCTATTTTACTTTTTTATTATTACTTTATCTTTTTTATTTGTCTTTTATTTTATTTTCGAGAAAGAATCCACTACACCCAAAAATAATATCTTATTACGTGGGATAAGGCTGTTTGTTGTTGCTGTTGTTGTTGTTGTTGTTGTATTACTTGTCCCCACGCCTTAGCCTGACACATGATGCTTTTGGGTGCCACTTTTAAATAGGGGCATAGATTCATTCAAACATTTTTCTTCTTCTTCTTCTTCTTCTTCTTCTTCTTATTATTATTATTATTATTATTATTATTATTATTATTATTATTATCTTGGATTTTGTGCACACAAGATGTGTGAAAATTATGCACATGGACCAGGGGCAGACACATCAGCACCAAAAGGTGATTTACACTTTTTGGGGCTTACGCTTTATATCTTGCCCATGCACTCTCTTTGCCTGACTCAACCCATCTCCATCTTCCTCATTCCCCTTTTCCTGTAAGCCCCCTGGTCGACAATGTGCTTGGAGACACCCCTCTCACTAAAACCCTAGGGTTTTAATCCTCCATAAAAACCCCTCCACAACCAAAGAAAAGGGATGACTAGGAAGAGACCTGGTTTTGGCATTCCTTCTCTCAACCATCAAGGACAATCCACAAACCCCCTTCATCTAAACCCACATTGGCTTCTTCAACGAGCAAGAGCTAGCTTAATTTCATCCCTCCCCCATTCTCAAAACCCTATAGGATCCATTGACAACATCCTAGTCTTTGGGCCCCCTTTGCCTCATCCCAGCAAGTGTCAAGTTACACTCAAGGAGGAAATTTTCAGCACTTGAAACCATCAACTTTTCACCTTTCTCATGTCCAACCCCCTACCTTTCTTCAGAAAATTCGAAGAAGTCCAGATACTAATGTCACAAGGCATCCTACCTTAGCTGATTAGAAGAAGAGAAGCAACCTGGATTGGTAGTTGTACAACGCTATTACTTTCATGCAAACATCCCATTAAGGTTAGTTTTCTTTATTTATTGTTCTAGTTGAAAGATGATGCTACTAAAGGTTTAATCAAGAAACCGGTAGGATTTTATTATTATTACTATCATTATTATTATTTTTTATATGTTTTGGATGTTTTGATTTAGGCGTTTGGGTTTATGTTCTTTTAGATAGACGATGCTCTTGGGGGCTATTTATGTATGTTATCTAGGGTTTTGATTTTGCTTTTGTCAGGCCCCGAAATTTAGCCTTTTGCCGAATACCGATGCGTGACATTTAGGAAAGAGAAAGAGTACAATACCTTATGCACCTCTTTAAAATAAAAATGATTCACTGGTCCTTAATTAAAATTTCAACAGCACCTCCCCGTAAATAGGGTCCGTAGGAATAGAAATCATGTGTCAACGTGGAAACCTGATAAAAGACAATAAAAATTCTCCAAGAGTATGTATATTTGTATGTGTGTGTGTGTCTGCATCACTGAGAATACTACCCACACGATAGCTCTCCATCATCACATACCCAAAAAATATGTACAAGGTCATAAATATACATCTATGGGTACAAAAAGTGTAAAGTCCAAAATATACAAAATGATAAGATCGGCATAGCCCTCTAAACTCTATCACTATACCACTATATACATGGATCCTACCTCTACTAGATATCATAATGGCTCAACCCATATAAGAACATAATCACTGTCAATGAAGTCCCACAATATACATGTCAACATTTCCAATAGAAGACTCATATCTTATAATAATATAGAATACCACGGCCATCAAGAATACCAGGCCATATAAAAATATGCGACTTTGTGTGACAATTAAAATAGGTTGTAGCTTTCCATGCATTGTTAGTTCATAATAGCGTATGCAATGCAGCCTAATGTTTATGAATACATCATTTCAATATGTCCAGCACAATAGAATTAAATAATTTCCACCAAAAAATTAAGACTTATGCATTTTACTATCTTTCAGGCATTAAAATTTTCATCAACTCAAGTAAAACACCTAAATACACCAATAATATCATAGGAACTGTCTATAGAACATGCCAAAATTTACCAACATATGTTCACAAGTCTTTAATGGAAAACAACTTCAGAACTAAGCATATCTATTGTAGACAACAATTTTCATAATTTAAATTTGCAATAAATGGTGTATTTAACTACATATGAAAGCCTATAGCAATTTCAAATATTACCCATAACAGAAAATAAACCTATCAAGCAATTATTCACCCATTTAAATTCAAGATTAATTTTTTAACAATATGTTTTATGGTTGTAGGAATTTTTCTGGGCAACAAGAACATTTAACAAATCTTTTGTCATTTCAAGCTAATTTTAAGTCTTGCACGTCATGTTTTTTATTTACTATCTTAAATTCATCTTTAAAATCAAAGGGAAAAAATATATTTTTGTACTTTAGAAATTAATTCCAGGTTATACTTCAAATTAGGTGTAGGAATTCCTCAACAATTAAAGCTCTAATTAATCTTTGCAATTTTTCATCAAATCCTAAAGTTCCCTTACCCAAATCGAAAAATTTATATCTCTCCTACTTGCAATCCATACAACAACAAAATTTTTAAGGCTATGGAATTTAAGAAAATAAATATATAAAGATAAATCAAGTTAAGGTTAACAGAGAGAACAAAGAACACCCAACAATCATACAAAATCCACTATAAAATGAAGAAGGAGAGGTTATGTCAAGACCCAAATCCACAGGCCGAGAAGTGGGCCGGGTTCGGATCTGTGACATGGGAATGAGCCGCCCCAAATCCGTTTCTCATAGCAGAGAGACCAAACTAACTCGAAACGTGTCATCAACCCTCTTACCTCTTTACATATCATTTTCTATATAAATTTATTTCCTTAACATTTCACATCGATTTGAAATAATAGTCAGATCGTAGTGGAATAGAATAACAATAGTAACTAAAATCCTAAGCAGTGAAAATAGAAATGACATCATGACCATCCAAAAGTATCTCATAACGATCCAAAATAAAAGGAAGCCTACACCTACCCATAAAGTATATATAATCCTTGCCCACAAAGGGGCCGATCCCAAACAAACAAAGTACTACATCACTGATAAAGTAACTAAAACTGAAATGAAATGTAACATCCTTGGGCTTGAAAGCTTCTTCTTCATCTCTTTTTCTTCCTAAGGCACAATCCAACTTGTGCGCCTACACATATACGAGTGGCGCCAATTGAGTTAAGCTTAACAGGCTTAGAAAGAAGGTATGCAGTTTATACAACACTAAAGGAAGTCAAATATAATCACAATAGCAAATAAAATGAATCAAGATAAACTAAGGAATCAAAATAGGAATGAGAGTACATCACATTTACTAAACATATATCCCTATTATGAAACAAGTATACACATATCACAAGATAACCACAAGAGAGTCCAAAGTAAACTAAATTAAATCCTGCATATGCTACATACCAAGTACTGTATGCACATGCTAGGTGCTATATACCTCATGTTGAGTATTACATGCCACATGTCAACCTGTAAAGGGGTCTCTACCATATAATAAGGCTCAATGTAAATAAGGCATATAAAGTCTCCAATAAATCTATGACATATAACCCATGTAAAGGTCTTTGGTAAACAAATCACATAAATCATGTAACAGTCTCCAACAAAACAAATCACATAACCCACATGAGGGTCTCCGACACAATCATATCATATAGCATATATCGGGCCACTAAGGTCATCTTCACCTATTAATGTGACCTAGTGATTGGGTACCTGAAGCCATAAGGCTAACCCATAAAGGGGTCTACGGGCTTATGAGAGGTAACCCATGAAAGGGTCTCCAGGCCCACATAGGGGTCTATGGGGCTATGTCTAGCCAACCCATATAAGGGTCTCTGGGGTCATAAAGACCATACACATATATAAAGGTCACAAGGACCAACCCACTTAAGGGTTTCTGGGCCCAATAAGGCATATTGCCGTATAGGGGTATCATATCATATCCTCACATCCAAAACCATGTCTCAAAATCATGTTTTTGTAAGATAAGGTATATACTATATAATCATGTCTTTTAAAATATCTATGTGTTCTATCTCATGAAAAGTCCCAATGTTGTAATAGAAAATCATGTGAAATATGTCAAATGCCTATAAGTAAGAGAAGATACTTAACCTAGATCTAAGAACATATAGGGTGCTCATGGATGTAAAACTATTTTATAACAAAGTTTAGTGTACCTAGATCTAAGAACATATAGGCTAAAAACTAAGTATATCAAATCCTTTTTTAAAAAAAACTCACATAGAAATCCCGCGTGAAGAGCCACATGAAAATCTATGAGCAAACCATGCCAATGATAACATGCACATGCCACTAAGAGATATCATATGATATAAATAATAACGTGACCACATGAGGATTAATGGAATTAGCACAATTTATCATGGTGTAACATGAATCAAATGAAACACTCCATAGAGAGTAATAGACTAATATAGAGAGTTAATAAATCATCTCCAATCATCATAAGCTAACATATATTTGAGATAATCTAACATAGGAGACATTAGGCTTATGCAAGGAATTGAAAGATATCCAAGAAACATTTGAGAAATATGTAAAATCTGTAAGAGGGATTTTATCAAACATGTAGAGTGCAAGAATTAAGGGGTTCAAGGGAAATCAAAGGAAAAACCCCATATTCATTATAAGAAACCTTCTACACCCTACATCAACAATGAATGAAGCTTTCAAACTTCATCACATAGAATAGAGGCCATTCAATCCATCTCACAAAGCTCCATTCACAATAACACTACTCCATAACCCAAAAACACCATAGACACTAACAAGAAGATACTAATCAACATGCTCATCTCAATGAAACATGATCCATTCTAAGGAAACAATATTCTCAAAAGGAAATAGAGATGAATCCACCAAAATATTATTCACATTCATTAAATCTAAGATCCTAGGAAAGGAAAGTGTGCATAAACAACATATTTAACTCACACAATCCATGAAATCAATGTTCTACATAAGAAAATAATCAATCTTATGAAGAATAGATGTAGAACCACCAAATCCAAAAATCATTTTTCACAAATCTATGATCCTAAAAATGGAAAAGTAAGCATAAATTGAAGATCCACGCACCAAAAACTCAAACCTTCAATGTGTAAGAGGATTCTCCTCCAAAACCTCTTTGCCTTTGCCAATCCCTCCTTCCTCTAGGAAAAACCAAAGCATTTCATGGTTAGACTACATAAACATAAATAAGAAAATAGAAATTTATGCTTACTTAGGCTAGATCTAGAAAGAAAAACACTTATTCTAGCATATTTCAAAGTTGGAAGAGAATTTACCCAATTGGGGAAGAACTCCCATACTTAGCTCCCAAATTTTCCTAAACTTCTCTAACTCTCTCTTTTGGTGTAAAATGAGGTCATTAGGGTTTCTTTATCATGTTTATATGGTTTTAGGTCAAGTTGGGGGGATCCTACACTCCTTAAAATGAAGAAATATTGATTTTGCCCCAAAAAAATCACAATCTGGGTCAATTTGGATCGATCCGGAGGGTGTCGGATCATCCAAAGGGGTATCGGATCAATTTGCAGGGATACCGGATCGATCCGGCAATGTTCTGTGAAGATTTTTATAAATATTAAGATCCCGAATCGATCTGGTTAGTGGTCGGATCGATTCACTATGTGCGGATCCATCCGGCATGGGTCGGATCGATCCGGATGCCTTTTTTAGGTTTGACCCCTTCGCACTAAAATAGCCATAACTTTCTCTAGAAAATTCATTTTTGTGAACCGTTTATTGGGTTAGAAACTAGACTCAAAGACCTTTTTAACAATGTATGGGTTATACTCTAGTTCACTCGGGATTGGTGTCAATGGTCCCAGAAAGTTACCCCAAATACACAAGCTGGTCAGCACAGACACCTCGTGGTAAAATGGGCATAACTTGTTCTAGAAAACTCATAATTGTACACCATTTATTTTTATAGAAAGTAGACTCATATATCTTTCTATCAAGGTATGGTATGACCCCCAATTATCTCGAGATTTGTATCAGTGGGCCCATTAAGGTACTTTAAATGCAAAATTAGGATAACTTTCGAACTTGACAGGTTTGAGACCCAACTTGGGTCTTACACTTCTACCTTGACCTAATAGGTTCCTCACTACTCTATGATCTATTTAAACTTGTGAAATGATAACTTTACCCTTATAAGATAAAATTATCATTTTACCCTCAAAGCAAAATACGGGGTGTTACAATGGGACTATCTCAAAGTGACATTATTGGTGACCTACACACCAGAGTGAAGACTATATGACAAATAAAAAATATCTTAGTCATTTATGTTTCACATGTAATACCCTGTAATATCTTGACAAGATAAAATGTAATTTTTCTCTTATAAGGGTAAAATCATCATTTCACATGTTTAAAAAAACCTAGACATGATTTAGAATGAGTTAAAATGACCATTGGACCACTTGGGTTTTACTTTGGAGGCCCAAGATGTAGAAAACCAAGAATTCAGCAAAAGTCAATCATGACCCAGGGCGTGACCGATCACAATTCAAGGGACCCCAGTTCTCGGGTTGTACAGAGTCTGGCCGTGAATTGTCACAAATCCCATGATCGGTCATGATTCATGACCTATCATAAATCCCATGACCAGTCATAAACCCCATGACCTATCGAACCTGAAAATCCTGAAAAGTCTAGAAATTATGATTTTTGTCACTTATATAACGTGACTTACTTCCATTCGACCCCCACATGAGTGGTATCTTGTTTGTAATGAAATATAACCATATTATGAACTCACTTGGGTTTATTAGGCCTCTTAAAACATATAAATGAAGAGAGAGAGAATTGAGAGATTTGAGAAGAAGGAAGAGAAATTTTTTCTTAATTTGGTAAGTTTAACCCATCCTTGGGAATTTTTGTTAGTATGGGTTATTTCCTTCCATGAACTACTTAGTTTCATTCATTTGATGTTAGATCTACTCTAATATTGTAGAACAAGGTAATTTGAGGAAGTAAAGTAAAGGCTCATTCACTTGGAAGCTTTGTATTAAAGCTTTTGGTAAGTAAATCTATCTTACTATGGATGATGTGATGCATGTTCCTCTTTGATCTTTAGAGTTTGCTACTTGAATCTTTTGAAATCTCTAAAAACATGTAAAAACCTACGCTCTAAGCCATTGAACCTTGTGAATCCTAGAATCTAAGCTTCTCTAGTAAGTTAATTTTGCTCACTATGGGTGATGTGATGTGAATTATTCTTTGATTTTCAGATTATATGATGTTATCCATGGAATCTCTTGAGTTTATTGAAAATCTTTGAATTTAATCCATTGAACCATGTTAGATTTATGGTTTCTAGCTTGCTTAGGAAGTTTTCTTACTCCTAATGCTGTACTGACTCTTTTCTTATTTGAAATCTTTAAAAATTATGTAGATCTATGTTTTGAACCATTTAATCTTCTTTGATCTTTACATCTACACCTATTTTGTTAAAGATTATTGTTTTTCACATTGTGTAGACTGATTTCCTTCATGAAATCCTTTAGAACATGTGAAATCTGAATTTTTTCATGTGAATCCTTGAAAATCTATGTGAAGTTGTGAATCCTTCAAGATACATTTTATTTATGATCAATTTGTAAGGTAATCTTGTCTTACCTTTTGTTTGGAACACTAGAAGTGATATTAGTTGATCTCTATGATTTGATTCTTTGGGATACCATGTGAATTTATGAATTTATGTGGAAATATATTCAACTCATTAATTCTATTGAACTCTACAATTTCCATATGATTATGTGAATTATATGAACCTTCGAATCATATTACATGTTTGAATCATTAACTCTATGTGAAATCTTAATGAATCACTATGATTCCGGACTTATGAATATCGAATCATACACTAACATTGAATCTAAGTGAACTATGTCTTTGAAATGATTGATTCATGACAACATGATGTTAACACTTATTTTTACACATTATGGAAATATTCTGATTATCTAAACTATGTGGACCTTCGGATTTATTGATGCGAATCCCTTTTTGGACTTCAAACCTTTATATATTTTGGGCCCCGTCACCGGGATAAGTTTAACCTTTGAATTCCAAACTTCTGGGCCTTGTCACAGGGCTAAATGTGGTTGTTAACAATATGGATCTTGGCACGGGCTAAGTGTGTCGACTAACTCTTTGGACCTTGTCATAGGGCTTAATGTGGTTGTTAATAATCTAAGCCTTGGCTTCGAACACTTTGAACATTAAACTCATAACACTTTGAATCTTTAAACTCCGAATATTAAACTTTGAATATTTTAAACCATACGAACTTCGAATCCTTTTAAAAACATTAAACTTTTAACACTTTGAATTATCAAACATCGGATCTTTCAAGACTAACACAATTCATTGAACTTGTGAGCTTCGATCTCTGCATTGAATTATTATTCGGACTTAGAACCTCGTCTTGGATCGTTAGCATCAATTTGACATATGACTATTGTTATATAATACTAGCATGATTGTGATTAATATTTTGACATTTGTTTATCTTGTATTGACCTTTGGACATGCTAGTATTTAGATTTCTGATTTGTTTCAGATTATCCACAGTCTGCATTTATCGATCCGAATATATGAGATTAATGATGATTAAACATGCTCTGCAAATCATTGAAATTTGACTAATGAATTAAATAGACCATTAGATCTTATGTATCGAGTCCATGACTTGGGCTATAATGACATGTGATCATCGGATTATGAAATAGTAACAAATCCAAATCCGTACATGGATTCATATCTGAATCTGGGTTCAAAGGCGTTACATTACATCCAATATAGAGCCCAAAAGAGTGGAGGCTCTAAAAGATACATATTGGATAATGGACATGTAAGATGAGCTAAATTAGTTCAAAAGAAATGATGTGTGGTTCCTAACTGAAAGGCCCTCTGACAAAAATGTCATTGGTACCAAATGGATCTTCAATAATAAACATGATGAACATGGTATAGTGACTCAAAACAATGTCAAATTAGTGGCAAAGGGGTATGCCCAAATTGAAGGCATTGACTTTGAAGAGACCTTTGTCTATGTTGCTAGACTGGAGTCCATTAGGATTTTTTGTTCATTGCATGCTATTTAAAATTTAAACTATATTAAATAGACATCAAGAGTGCATTCCTAAATGGAATACTCCAAGAAGAGGTATATATAGAGCAACCAAAAGGATTTGTATATCGTCACTTGCCAAACTATGTATATGGGTTTAAGATGGCACTATATGGGCTCAAACAAGCTCCAAGAGCTGGGTATAAAAGGCTCATCGGATTCTATATTGATCACCATTTTGATAGAGGAAGTGTAGATAAGACACTCTTTGTCAAGAAGCAAAAGGATAACATACTCATTGTGCAAATATATGTTGATGACATCATTTTTTGGGCCTACTAATGAGGAAATGTCACATGGTTTTTCCCAAACTATGAAGTTTGAATTTGAAATGAGTATAGAAGGAGAACTTAGGTTCTTCCTTAGTCTTCAAATGAAGCAAACTAATGATGGCATTTTTCGAAGTCAAACCAAGTTTACTAAAGACCTTGTGACCACATTTGGATTATAAGAATCCAAACCAGCAAACACCCCCATTAACACAAGTGACAAGAACACTATGGATCTTGATGGAGCCGAGGTTGAGTCCACCTACTAGCAATCATTGGGAGTTTGCTCTACTTGACTGCAAGCAAAATGGATATCTCTTTTAGTATAGGTGCATGTGCTAGGTACCAAGTTGTTCCTAAAGAGTTACATTTTAAGGAAGCTAGAAAGATCATCTGATGTCCACAGGACAACGGACTTTGGGTTGTGGTATCCATTTGACACCACATCTGAGATTGCAGGATACTCAGATGGTGATTGGGTTAGCGATGTCCAAGATTGCAAGAGCACCACTACAGGTTGTTTTTATATAGGTAATAGTCTTATTTCTTAGTATAACAAAAATACAAAACCCTATCTCATTGTCAACTCCCGAAACTAAGTATATTGCAGCCGGTAGTGGATGCACTCAACTCTTGCTTATAAAGCAAATACTTAAAGATTATGAGTTGAGCTAATGCACTATGAACCTATTTGTTGACAATAAGAGTGCTATATATATATATATATATATATCTAAGAATCCATTTCAGCATTCAAGAACAAAGCACATTGACATTAATCACCATTTTCATTCGACAATTGGTCGAAAAAAATAGTCACATTGAACTATGTGAAGACTGATGATCAGCTAGCAGATATTCTTACTATACCTCTTGATTCCAAATAGTTTGAATATCTCTGAAGTGTTATTGATCTGTGCGCAATCTAGTGAATCCTATCGGATTCCATATCTAAAGATAAGCATAAAAGTCCTCGAAACCAAGCCAACCAAGGATGACAGTGAGAAATCAGGAGGGTTTATAGCTCAGGGGTGAAGTATCCCTGGCCTATGCCAGCTATTGTAGATTGTAGACATGCAAACAACTACAAAAAAATGTGGAACTGATCAGGTTCATGATTGATCACTTGATCCGTGATCGATCATACCCTAACCAATCACAGATCTCATGATTAATCAAGAGGGCAATCGTGTCCATGAAAATACATGGCATTTAAAATTTTGTTTAGGCACCATTTTGGGAATTTCTCTCACCCGACGAAGAGCATTTCTCTCCTCTAAGCTTCTCCCTTCAATCTACTATTGCCCTCATCCTAAAATCCCTTCAAATCTTGCATCAAATGGCTCCAAGGATGAAGAAGACCGCATCCAAGGCACCAAAATCATCTCAAGCCGGTTCTTCCTCTCAACCTCCATGAAATTTGGGTAAGCGTCCAATGGAGGCATCTCCACCATAAGGAAAATGCTCTAAGAATAGGAACGAGGGTTCCTTC
>JAOXJP010250790.1:0-22022 GCA_025762735.1 Platanus orientalis
TGGTTACTTCTCAGGGAATCAAATGGAGCAGCAGGAATGGATGATCCAGAGTGTTCAATGGCTATGGTTGCCCATTTTATTGAGCAGCTCCATGCCAACATGTCATCACCACATGGAAAGGAGCCTATCACTGAACATTTGCTTGGTATTGCTAAAGAAAGAAAGGATGCAAGGACACTCATTGGTTCCCACTCACAGGCAATGCCATTGTTTATATCCATTCTAAGGAGTGGTACGACCATGGCGAAAGTGAACATTGCTGCCACTCTGAGTGTTCTCTGCAAGGAAGAAGATTTACGCGTGAGGGTACTTCTGGGTGGGTGCATACCGCCATTACTCTCACTTCTGAAGTCAGAATCAAATGAAGCCAGGAAGGCAGCTGCAGAGGCAATCTATGAAGTTTCTTCTGGTGGGCTATCAGATGATCATGTGGGTATGAAAATATTTGTCACTGAAGGTGTAGTGCCCACTCTATGGGATCAACTCAATCCAAAGATCAAGCAGGACAAGGTGGTAGAGGGGTTTGTGACTGGGGCCTTGAGGAACCTTTGTGGAGACAAGGACGGCTACTGGAGGGCCACACTTGAGGCTGGGGGAGTAGATATTATTGTTGCACTTCTATCTTCAGATAACACTGCTGCTCAGTCCAATGCAGCATCTCTTTTGGCTCGTTTGATGTTAGCTTTCAGTGATAGCATTCCCAAAGTTATAGATGCTGGATCTGTCGAAGCTTTGCTTCAACTAGTGGATCGGGAAAATGACATATCTGTCCGTGCCAGCGCTGCCGATGCTTTGGAGGCTCTTTCTTCCAAATCAACTAGGGCTAAGAAAGCTGTGGTGGATGCAAATGGCATACCTGTTCTTATAAGGGCTGTAGTGGCTCCTTCTAAAGAATGCATGCAAGGGGATTCCGGACAAGCTTTACAGGGACATGCAATACGTGCTTTGGCGAATATTTGTGGTGGGATGTCTGCTCTGATACTTTATCTTGGAAAACTGTCCCAGTCCCCTCACTTGGTTGCTCCAGTTGCTGATATAATTGGAACACTTGCTTACTCACTGATGGTCTATGAGCAGGCATCTGGTAGTGAAGAACCATTTGATGCAATGCATATAGAAGATATTCTAGTTATGCTATTAAAGCCTCGAGAGAATAAACTGGTTCAGGAGCGTGTCCTTGAGGCTCTATCTAGCCTCTACGGAAACATTTACCTCTCAAGGTGGTTCAATCATGCAGATTCAAAGAAGGTGCTCATTGGACTCATAACCATGGCCTCAGCTGATGTGCAGGAATATCTGATATTCTCATTGACGAGTTTATGTTGTGATGGGGTGGGTGTTTGGGAGGCCCTTGGAAAGAGAGAGGGTATTCAGTTACTGATATCATTGCTGGGATTATCTAGTGAACAACATCAAGAGTATGCCATTGCATTGCTGGCGATCTTGACAGACCATGTAGATGACAGCAAATGGGCTATCACTGCTGCTGGTGGTATTCCTCCACTGGTGCAGTTATTAGAGATGGGATCTCAAAAGGCAAGGGAGGATGCAGCAAATCTCCTTTCAAATTTATGTTGTCACAGTGAAGACATACGTGCCTGTGTAGAAAGTGCTGGAGCCATCCCGGCATTCCTATGGTTTCTAAAAAGTGGCGGACCAAAAGGACAAGAAGCTTCGGCCATGGCACTTACAAAGCTTATCCGCTTTGCTGATTCTGCCACCATTAATCAGTTATTGGCTTTGCTCCTGGCAGACTCACCAAGCTCAAAGGCCCACATTATTAAAGTGTTGGGTCATGTTCTTATTATGGCATCACACAAAGACCTTGTGCATAAGGGAGCTCCTGCTAATAAAGGCCTCAGATCCCTTGTCCAGGTTCTCAACTCTTCAAATGAGGAAACTCAGGAGTATGCAGCGTCTGTTCTAGCCGACCTATTTAGCACTAGACAAGATATTTGTGATAGTCTTGCAACCGATGAGATTGTTCATCCTTGCATGAAGCTTTTAACCAGCAAAACTCAGGTCATTGCAACACAGTCAGCTCGGGCCTTGGGTGCATTGTCCCGTCCAACCAAGGCTAAGTCTACAAACAAGATGTCTTATATTGCAGAAGGGGATGTCAAGCCGCTAATCAAGCTTGCAAAAACTTCATCCATTGATGCTGCCGAGACTGCAGTGGCTGCATTGGCCAATCTTTTCTCTGATCTGCAGATAGCTGCAGAAGCTCTGGCAGAAGATGTTGTCTCAGCTTTGACAAGGATACTAGGAGAAGGCACTTTGGAAGGGAAGAAGAATGCATCACGTGCCCTTCATCAATTATTAAACCATTTGCCATCGGGTGAAGTGTTCACAGGAAATACTCAGTGTCAATGTGCGGTTCTTGCACTGGTTGATTCCTTATCTAAAATGAACATGGATGGGACTGATTCTACAAATGCTCTAGAAGTAATTGCACTACTGGCTAGGAAAAAACAGAGTGTGAACTTCACTTACCCACCATGGACTGCTCTTGCTGAAGTTCCCTTAAGCTTAGAGCCGCTGGTGCGTTGCCTGGTTGAAGGGCTTCCTCCAGCACAAGATAAGGCCATAGAAATCCTGTCCAGGTTATGTGGTGATCAATCAGTTGTGCTAGGTGATTTGCTGGTTGCAAAACCTAGATCAATTGCCTCACTAGCTAATAGAATTATGAACTCATCCAGTTTAGAAGTGAGAGTTGGAGGGGCTGCATTACTCATTTGCGCTGCAAAAGAATACAAGCAGTCCTCAATGGAGGCACTTGATGCATCAGGATATTTAAAGCCTCTCATTTTTTCTCTAGTTGATATGATGAAGCATAATTCTAGCTGCTGCTCTCAAGAAAGTGAAGACAGAACCCCTAGAGGTCATATGGAAAGGACCACGTTCCAGGAAGGAGATGATTTTGAGGTTCCTGATCCAGCGACTGTCTTGGGAGGAACAGTTGCGATGTGGTTGCTGTCAATAATCTCCTCATGTCATACAAAGAGCAAAATCACTGTCATGGAAGCTGGTGGAGTGGATGCCCTCTTTGATAAGCTTGCAATATATACTGCCAATCCACTGGTAAAGGCCTGATCTAGCTTCTCCTCCTTGTTAGGTGTTCTTTTATGTTTTTCTTTTCTTTTCTCTTTTCTTTTTGTGTTTTTTTCTCCCTTAAATTTCTGTTAAGGTCATTATTTCTGTTTAAGATTGGAAGTGGGTAATCTTGCAAGACTAGCTATATGTTACTGAATGTGAGGAACCTCCCAATTAATACAATAGCTAATCCTGTCTGGTGTACTGGCTTCGTTTAACTACCTAGTGTAAATTAAGATGCTAAGACTACAAAATTAAAAAAAGAAAAGAAATACTACATATTTACTTTAGTAAACATCTTGTTCTAATGTTTTCCATTTTTTATTTATTTTTCACTTTATTAAAGAAATCTCACCTGGATTGCCTTTTTTTTTTTTTTTTTTTGAGAGAATTTATATCGGAATATATCAGATGAACAAGTTTCTTTCAATTTAGGTCATAATTATCATTCATTTTGTACCGGTTAAGGTACTTAGCTAGGAACAGCTGACCAAAACTGGAATACATGCCCTTGAAGGGCCACAGTTTAATATATCAGCTTCCTCTTTTTCCTTGTGCCTTTCAGCAGTCTGATGTGCACTACTTAGGGTTTGTGTTATTTTATGTAAACAGATTGAATTGGATATGACTGATAGCATGACCTCCTCTTTTCTAATTTGTGCTCATCCCTAAAGTTGTCCTGTGAGATTAGATTCTTTCCACCATTATGGAATTGCCTTTTACTATTCTATATCTAGGGGTAATATCATGTTTGACCTGACTACAGACAATGAGTTTTTAATGTTTTTGTGGCAACTATTTTTTTATCAAAATTTTTGTTTACATTGAGTTTCTCATAGGATGTCGCAAACATTAATTCCTATTTGCAGCTGCATAAATGAGTTTCATTGCTTTAAGTTTATTGTCATATTGAAAAAAATTACATCACTGTGATAGCAAATGATGATGCCTCTTTTACATGCAAGTTTTACCTATGATATGATGTTGGCCATCTTTTATTTCATTGTGTCACCAAGGCAAATGAGTTTTTCTAGCTGTGATGATCTGGGCACACAACACACCATGGTAGGGGCAGTACTCGGCAGGACAAGTATGGATGGCTATAAAAGTGTTGCACTTGGCATGGTTGGGGAAAGTATCACAACAGGGGGCAGTGGGAACTTTGAAACTAGTATCATTCTGTTGAAGTACAAGGGAGAAGATACCACAAATTGATGCAGAGTAATTCCACAAGCCTTTACAAAGTGATTAGAATAAAAGTATGGAAGCAAAAGTTTTCAAGAATTGAATTTAGTACTTTAAGTAGCCACAAAAATTTAAAAATCAGAAAATAAAATCATAGAAAGAAGATGAGGAGTTAGGATAGAAAAAGATGAGAAAAGATCTTAAAAGGGTATTTTGTAATTTTGGATAGAAAATCCAAAAATTACCAAAATGCCCCTCTGACACATCAGAAAATTCTGAAAATTTTATGGTTATTTCTGACGTATGATTGGGTTCTATGGTTAAAATTTCATGAAATTCCAATAAAATTTGATGCGTCAAATCAAAGAATTTCAGAAAAAGTGAAGGTGCTTTAATGGAGGTTTCAAGAAGAAGAAACGAAAAAAAAAAGAGAGGAGGATAAAAAACTAAGAGAGAAGTAGGAAGAGAAGAAAATAAGAAAGATACCTTGGAGAAGGAGGGAGAGTAAGGTAGATACTCACAAGTGCACTAGAGTGCTACAACCTATATGGAGAGAAGAGGGGAACCTAAGAGATGGCATCAATCCTTGGTGAAGGAGAACATGGCTACAGCCACACCTTGGGAACACCCAAATCTTAAAACTTGTTTATTTTTCAGTGTCAAATTACGGGACAGGATTGCTTTTAAATAGGCGTACAACCTTCAACAATTGGAAACTTGCTAAAATTAGAAACTTGCTAAAATCCTAAACTTGCTAACCAAGTTTTTTAAAACAAAAAAATTTTCTTTCCTAAAATTTAAAACTACTCAAACTTAAGATTTTAAAAAAAAACACTATTCCCATTTTTATTCACACCCCCTTAATAATTTAGTTATAACTTTCCCAAATCACCTCAGATTTGAACAATCTTGATCTTGTTAGAAAAGTAATTGAATAACCTATCTAATGACACCAAAATCAAGCCAAAAAATCAAGTTTTGGCCATAAAAAAATTGGGTTCAAAGTGAAAAACGGGATTACAACTAAAAATCCAAAAAAACTAAACTAACCATGACACTATTGGTTTTATTACAAAAAAATCCACCCATTAAATACTTAAAACAACCCAATCATAACACAAGACTTGAACCTTGCTCTCTTGTGTGGTGGCACATACATAAGTCGCATAATGTTGTCCGCATCACATTCGTTTAAAAGAGTAAAATTGTAGGTGTCTACACCACCTAGAGTGTCCTGCACTATCATATATGTATAATTTCTGATAATTTTCTGTGGGGAAACTTTTGTCTAACTTATGGATGGATTATATTAATAGAGATGGCTTAGGAAATCTAATGCATGGAAAGAGAAATAGGAAAAAGAGAACATGAAGATCGCAAATGCAGTCATGTATTATTTTTTCCTTCTACTTTCTAATGTTTTCTATTTCCAATAGTATTTTTACACTCAAGTGAATTTTCCGATTATATTTTAAACTTAAATGAATTTTTAATATACATGTCTTTATGTCGTGTTTTTATATTTATATTTCTAGTATGCTGGACACCTTGGTACCCATGGCTAGGGTCGCCAACACATGGGGGCTCTCTAATCCTAATATTATAGTCAGCGGGCGGGGGTTAGTCCTAATTTTTAGCTAACACATGCTTATAGTATGGCTTCTTCTAGGAAGCCAAATGAAGTTAATTATGGTTGCCCTTCGAGTTGGTTCCACTTCATTGAACAACTCATATGGTGGCTCCACCTACATCTGTGCTTGCTCGGGAAATTGAATTATTTGCAGTCCTTATTTGAACTGTTATTTATTATTATTATTTTTTGAAAGATAAGATAATTTATTGAATGCTAAAAGCAAAACAATAGGCTACACGGCCGCATAAGGCATGACAGCCATAATAACAAAGATAATTCAAACAAAACTACATGATAATCAAGTTCCATTCAAAGATCCACGAGTGAAAAGGAGGCCGATCCCCCATCGAATTCGCATACAACCAATTATAGACCTTGGAAAGAATGGAATCTATTATGAGATGAGGCGAATTAGATTTATCATCAAAGGTCCTCCCATTTCTTTCTTCCCAGACACTCCAGCATAAGGTTGTAGGAATCATATGCCACATCTTCCTACAAACCTCCCTCTTCCCTCCAAGATGCTGATTGGGCCAACAATGAATGAGATTCTAGACTGATCTTGGCTGCATCCACGTAACCTTGAACTGCCTCAAGAAAAAAGATCAAAGAGCCATCATCTAGGGGCAATGAACACCATACATGGAACTAACAGAGAACCCGTTCTCATCCAATTGCCAAATCATCTCATCTTGACTCTCCCAATCTCCTAATGCCTGCTTTTACAACATATCAATTAGCCTACCCATTTTTCCAATCTCCCAATCATTAAGATTCCTTTGAGGTTTAATATTCCAAGAGCAAAACACCCTAGTTCTAATCGCATGGTTCTTCATTGAACCCCACTTATCCTCCACCAGGCTATAACAATTGGGGAAGAGGCAACATAACGACTCCCTCCCACACCAAGGATCATGCCAAAAACGCCCCCATTCCCCATTATAGACCTGAAATCTGGCAAAATTGAAGAACAACCCCAACCTTTTGTAGATCCCCTTCCACACTCCACAACTCGAGGCTCCTCTCGGCCCTCTCGGAGCCTAACCAAACCTATCCTCCCCGTATTTGGCTGCCACCACCCTCTCCATAAAGCCCCCCGATGCACCCCAAACCTCCATAACCACTTGTTTAGCAAGGCTCTGTTGATCACCTTTAGAGATTGAATACCCAAACCCCCTTTGTCCAAAGGCTTGCAAACTGCCTTCCATCCCACCTAATGAATTTTCTTGGAATCTCTATAAGGCCCCCACAGAAAATCCTACTGCATTTTTTTAAGATGATTAATGATGGACCCCGGAGCCTGAAATAGCGATAGAAAATACGTGGACAAATTAGAAAGCACACTCTTTAATAAAACCAATTTGCCCCCCTTTGATAGGTAACAACCTTTCCACCTATCCAATCTCCCCTCTATTTTCTCAATAATCGGAGTCCATAATTCCTTAAAGGAAGAATTTGCACTAAGAGGCAACCCAAGATAAGTGATCGGTAGCGCTGCGATGTTGCATCCTAATATAGTAGCAATCTCATCGGTCCACTGAGAATTTTCAACTAGACTAACAGAGGATTTTGCTCAATTCACCTTTAGCCCAATTGCACCTTCCATCATGAGGAGAATGCATCTCAAATTTCTCATCCCTTCTACCTCAGCTTTTAATAAGAACAAGGAATCATCGGAAAATTGAATAAAGGGAACAATAGGTCACTCCATGTATAATGCAAACCCTTCAATAAAACCCATAGATTTTGCCTTCAAGGCCATATGCCCCAGTAAATCAACCACCAGGATGAACAGGTAAGGGGAGAGAGGATCACTTTGCGTTAACCCCCTGCTTCCTTTAAAGAATCCTTTCGGAACTCCGTTAACCAAGATCGAGAAGGAAGGAGAAGAAATACGAATTTTAATCCAATTTCGCCATTTATGCCCGAATCCCATCTTCCAAAGAACCCAATTTAGATAACCCCAATTAACATGGTTATAAGCCTTCTCCATATCAATTTTTCAAACCACACCATCCCAATCCGCCTTTGTCATCGTGTTGATATATTTATTTGCCACCAACGAGCAATCAGTGATCTGTGTTCTTGGGAAGAATGCATTCTGCGTTTCCAATATAACACTCCCCAAAACGGACTTAAGACGTAATGCCATAGTCTTAGCTAGCAATTTATACAAGCATCCCACCAAACTAATAGGTTGAAAATCTTTAATACTAGCCGCCCCTTTCTTCTTTGGGATGAGCGTGATGAATGTCGCACTCAAAGACTTACACCACTAATCATGAGCATGAAACGCTTGGAACACTTCCATAATCTCCTTGTCCACCGCCTCCTAACACATCTTGAAAAACAAAGGTGGAAAACCATCCGGGTCCGGAGCCTTGTCATCCTCTAAACTGTTGAGAGCATTTTTAATTTCCTCCTCCACGAACGGTCTCTCCAACCAGACTCTGCCTCTCATCAATGACATCAAACTCTACTCCTTCCAGACGAGGATGACAAGACATCGGGTCACTATATAGATTTGAAAAATAATGCTCTATCTACTCCCTCAATCTCCCCTGATTGTACACCCACTCCCCATCAACCAGTAGCTTGCTAATCAAATTAGAAGACCGCCTCCAGCTTGCTACATTGTGGAAAAACTTTGTGTTTCTATCTCCCTCCTTAAGCCACGTAGCTCTTGATTTTTGCTGCTAAGAAATTTCCTCAATTCTTAATAACCTGTTATAATCCTGCTCAGCCTACGCCTTCACCCCCATCTCCTTTGCACTTAAACCCCCTATCATGCCTTTCTGATTAAACTCCTCTATTTTCTTTAACCCTTATGATTTCCTGAGTTCAAGACCCCCAGACTCCTCCTTCTTCCATCTCACTATAGGAAGCTAGTCGACCCTTCAACATCAAAGCCCCTCCACCAATCTTTTAGCCTCTCCATGAATCTCGGCACCTCTAACCACATAATCTCGAATCTAAAAGGATGAGGACCTGACACTTAACTTGCAATAAAATAGGGATATGGTCAGATCCTGCACTAGCAATAGCTTCCTGAGTCCACCCATTATCATACTCCAACCAGTCAGGAGTGAATAAAAACCGGTCCAATCTGCTACTAACCCGATGATCCTGATTGTTGGTCCACGTAAAGGTAACCCCTCACAAAGGAAGATCAACTAATTCACACTCCTAAATGTAGTCATTAAACTGACGCATATGACTAGACATCCTAGATGCCCCCCACCTTTCCTTAGGATATCTAACTGCATTAAAATCACCCCCACACACCAAGGCACATCCCATTCCGTTTAAATCCTTCCTAGCTCTCTTGTAAAAACCCCAAACCTTCCCCCATGACATGGGCCATAAACCGCCGAAAAAGCCCATTTGCTCTCATCCTCTTTTCTTCTTATCAATATTGAGATAGAGAACTCCCCAATTCGCTGATCAACCACTTCTACTAGTGAGGCATCCCAAGCTACTAGAATTCCTCTCGCTCTACCCTCCGCCGGCTTATGGATAAAATCATAGGATCTTCTTCCCTACATGTTTACCGCCATTTTCCTATCTATACTTTGAATCTTAGTTTCTTGCAACGCCAACACCTTAATTTTCCATCTTTTTACAATATCTTTCACCGCCCACCTCCTCTCCTCCCTCCATAGGCCCCTACTATTCCAAGTACAGATGTTCATCTTCATCAAGAAAATTTGTCTGAACTCGCCCTTGTCTTCCCCTTCTTTTCTCTCTGCCCCTCTCCTCCCTCTCATACTGAATGTTAGAGTGAAGATTTCTCAGCTCGTGGGTACCCCTCTTGCGTGAGTTTCTTTTGTTGCTTCCTTTTGGCCTCTGAGGACTCCAACTCTTTCTTCTTTCTATTTCCTAAAAGAAATCCTCGATCCTCTGCTTCATATCTTCAAAGGAATAACCCATCCTTTGCTTAACTTCCGCCATTCTCTTGATTACCAAGTCGACCTAAGGAGGGGGAGGGAGCATGAGTAACGGCTCAGGCTCCATAAGTGAATCCCCCTCACCGGAATCTTCCACCCACAAATCCCCTCCCTGGACATACCTCTCTGAGCTCTCAGATGAGTAATCCCCCCATCTACTCTTTGCCACTTGAATGTTTTGAGCCTTCCCTCTTCCATCTCCCACCTGTACAACTACCTTCATAAGCCCTTTTATCTCCCTATAGGCACTAGAGGTATATCTGCTACAACTGGCATCTTCTTCGCAACAACCCTACCCGAATTGAGTTGTGTCGTGCCTCATCTCTGACCACTGATCATCATCCTCATCTTCATCACTACTAACCATTAGGTTAGCTTTGGCTTTCCTTTTCCCCATTTGAGCCGCCACCAAGCGATTTGGTGAAGCAATCACCCCCTCCTTAATTACAATTCCTTTCGCAAGTCGTCCACCATCTGGAATAAACCATTCATCTTCTGTTATTGCATACTTTTTCAAATCACATTAAGGGTTATCCACCTTTTCGCCCTTCATCCTGCCTCTAATGCCATAGTATCGTCCTCCATCTTGCTCCCACTTCCCTCTTCCCCTCCTTTGAACTCACCTCCCTGTGGCCTATCGTTTTGAGGAACTTTCGTCAATTGCTTGCGAGACCATTCCTTCCTGAATCTCGGGTCTTCAATATAAGCTGAGAACCTGCCTCCCTTACTGGGCCTAATCATCTAATAAGGATGGGTCTCCCTTTTTGCCATGGGCTTTTCCTTCGGCAGAGGTGCACTTTCCCTTGGGTCAAAACCCACCATGGGCTTATTGTCCTGACGAGGCCCAACACCCCTCGTTAATGACCCATTCAGGTATCTATTTTCACTTCGCCTTACCCGACCCGGTCCACAGCTCTTAATCTTGGACCTATCATAATCCTCCCAGTTCACCCATGGCCCCAAAAACTTCTTCTGGTTCAGCCCATCTTGACCCTAGCCGATAGCTTCTGTCCTTCTTCTCCTCTCCTGCCTAGCTTTTTGGTCACCTCTGGTCCCCTGCCCCCTTGTTGTCCCCTGCTGGAAATTGAAAATCAAATCTCCCACCTTATTCTACCTCTCCCCTCTGCCGGCCGGCATCCCGTCTTCATCTCCCATCCTCCCTTCATCACTATCTTACCAGAAATCTGACACTGATCAACAAACTGGGAGACTGTGACTCCAAAGTGCCACGCGGAAAGCCCATACCCCATCCTTGAACCAGACCTCTTCCAGTGCTATCTCCGACTGCCTGACCCTAAGCTTGAACCATTTCAACGAATCACATACCTCCGTTCCTTCCTCAATCAAACCATCGCACAACCCTTCAATAGCCTCAAATTTTTTACAACCCCAAAGGTGCGCCAGAAGCCCAAAGCCCCAAATCCACCCGCCCTCCTCCTCGTCACAGCTCTTTTCTTGCCGTTCGGCACATGCATCCCGCCATCAGATGCCAAACATCCAGAAGTAATCCTCCCCCCTCCCACCTCCGAAGTCCTTCGTTAAGCACCTTACCTGCCTCAGCTTCTGAAGGAAAATAAAATAGAAATAAACCCTTTGCCAGTCTCCTCACTTGCATTTCACCCCTAATATGCCAAACCCTTTTCCCCCACTGCCTTAGTGCTGACGGACTGGGATTATCCCCAGTCACCCTCCCAATGAGGCATGACTTCATGCACCCTTTTCTTGCCTCCATATCAGCACCAGGGAAGGAAATCACCTTTAAACCACCCCCTTCCTTCACCGTGGGGCAAGATATTTCCGGCCACACTATATTGGAGAGCACCACTTCCCTATAGGTTTTCGTCTTCCCAATGCCGTCAAGCTCCTTCCCCTACCCTTCCTTCGCCTTCCTCACTAAATCACAAATCTTGTTGCCATTGCCTTTAACCAACGTGGTTCTAGCCCTAGGCCCACTTCCATTATGTGGACCCTTCTTGCCTCGAAAACCACTCCCAGAGGAGAAATTTATCTCCCAATGTTTGTCGTGGTCTTGCCTGTACCTCCTTTCCGAAACTATGGTTCGTTTGGGTCCCACCCAAGGTGGGAAACCCTTTAGGCTACTCATTTGTCGCCAAAATACAGTCGTCACCGGAGCTACTCATACCAATATTGCACAAGATCCTTGACTAACGCCCAAAACCAAAGAATATTGTCAAGATAGAAGAATAGGATGAAGCCATACTATCCTTGCCTCTGCTGTACATGTCTAAAAAATTCAGGGTGATCTGAACTCTGTACCCATGAACTGTTATTATTTTATTTTATTTTTATATTTTTGAAACTTCTAGCAACCTTATAGGTTGTATCTTTTTTCACTAAAACCAATTATACTCTGATTCTGATTTGAGTGGAGAAACAAAGTGTAAGACAAATTATTTTAGATCACACTAGTAAGACCTTGACATAAACCTAAGTCAGATTGAGATGAGTCAACCAAACCTACAAGGTCAAACCCCTAGTAGGAACCCCTCTAGTTATCCAAACTGTTTAGATATAGAGAGTAGTGGATTGGGTGATGCAGCACAATAGGGAAGATACCAAAACGTGATGTAGGATATTCCCAAAATTGAAGCGGAAGCAAATAGAATTCAAGAATTGAATTTGAAATAGTCAAGTAGCCACAGAATAAGAGAAAACAGTAAATAAAAGGGTAGAAAAGAGATTAGAAGCAATTAGAACAGAAAAAGATAAATAAATAGAGGGGAAAAAACCCTAAAGGGTATCTCTGTACTTTTGGACAGAAAGTTCTAAAATTACCGAAATGCCCCTCTGACGGATCATAATTTTATGAAACTCTCCAGATTAGTAGTGCGTCAATTATAGGGCCTACAACTAAAATTTCATGCAATTTCGATAGGAATAGGTTGGCCAAATTTAAGAATTTCAGAAAATCTAAAGCTCTTTTTTGGAGGTTTAAGAGAAAAACCTGGGAGTCTTTTAGACTTAAGAGGGACGAAGAAATGGAATCAGGAAGGAGAGGGCTTTTGTAGGGTCGACTAGGGTATCAAACCCTTAAAAGGAATAAAAAAAGTAGGGCTTCTCAAGGGTTGCAATTTCATGAAAGATATAAACCTAGAAAATTCTACAAAGTATACCTTAATAATGGCGTCTAGAATCCTTCTATAAAGTCCAGCAGCATGTAATCCATGAATTCTTAAAGTTGTTATTGTAGCAAAGGAATTGAGAATGAGTAAGGAGTAGAAGAAGAAGAATAAGGGAGATTGAGGGAATCTCACGAGTGCACCAAGGGGTGCTACAAGCCTACAACCCATGATGCATAAGAGAGGGGAGTCTAGAGGGAGGCGTCACCCTATGGGGAAAAGGATAGGCCCATGGCCAACACTTGGGAGACACCCATTTTCAAATACTTGAATCAATCTTCTTCAATGTATTAATCAAGGGGAGGGGTGCCTTTAAATAGGCTTTACGACTTGAAATTTGGAAACTTGCCTAATTTAAAAACATTCTAAAAGCTTAACTTGCATCATAAGAATTACTAAAACTTAAAAACCTTCTAAAACTTCACTTTCCTTAAATCTAAAACTACTAATGCATCCAAACTTGTTGCACAAGTATTACTAAATCTTAAAATTTCTAAAAACACTATTCTTGCAATTCTTTGATAACCCTATAATAATTTGGCCATAACTTTTCCAAATCGCTTCGGATTTGTGCAATCTTAGTCTTGTTAGAAAGTTAATTAAATAACTTCTTTAATGACACCAAAATCAGGCTAAAAAATAAAGTTTTTCCCTTGAAAACTTGTGCTAAAAGTGACGGGATTACAACTCATAATAATAATAGTAAAAAAAAAAAAACTAAACTACCCATGACCCTATTAGCCTTATTACAAAATTAATCCACTCCTTAAACAAGTAAAATAACCTATACGTGACACAAGATTTGAACCTTACTCTCTTGTGTGGTGGTACATACAAGAGTCTCTTCTTGTTGTCCACATCATTCTTCTAGGGTGGGGAGAAATTTAACCTCAAATTTGAAATGATCTACTTCCAATGGTATGATTGTGACTCTTCAATAATGAAGGATGATGTAGTGGAATTTCTAAAATGGACGACTCATGTCTCGTGGATTGTATGGCTGCTTGGACTCTTGGATCTTGATATAGTTTGATTTCGGGTTTTTGCTCGAGCTGAAATCTTCTTGAATTTTGGCAAAGTCTGGCTCTTGTTGATGATCTATAGTATGTTAAGAGGAGGAGGTCTAAGTATGGAAGGTTTGTAAGACTTCTCCTTTCTTGATTTCTTCTATTTCTTGGTATTTGATTTCTTTTAGGTTACAGGTTGACTTTCAGATTCAGGCTCTTGAATAAGAAGCTCAATTCTTGCTGCCTATTTTACTATGCACTTGTTCATATCATCAAGAAGCCTTTGCATTTCATGGTAGATAGTATTATTGATGTAGGATATGTCTCGAGAGAAGCATAGAAAAAAGATAAAGAAGAGGGAAGAAGAGAGAATATAAGAGTGAGAGAAAGAGAAGAGATAGAGAGTAGAATACTCACCTCATGTGAGGGGTTGAGAGAAAACTTGGGATATTACACCCATTTCAACACACGTGTCTTCTTTTCAAATAATCATGTTCAACTCTTTTTCATTGATCTAATGTGGCCTTTAAATAGGCATTACATGGAGAATAAAATAAAATAAAATCCTAGATTCTAGATCTTCTAACAAAATAAACTTGTCAAATAAAAAACACTTTTAAAGAAGAAAAAAATCTTGGTTGGCATAATATTTGGCTTGTTGGCTAAGTTATTGGGCCCCACAAGATCTTAAATAATTTCCTAAAATATTCTCCACAAAACTTCCTAAAATCCTAAACTTGTTAGCCAAGTTTTCTAAAAATTAAAAATACACAAACTTAAGACTTACTTTCCCATTTTTAGTGACCACCCCTTAGTAATTTGGTCATAACTTTCCCAAATCACCTTGGATTTGCACAATCTTGGTTTTAGTAGAAAGGTAACTGAATAACCCATTTAGAAACACCAAAATCAAGCCAAAAAAAATCAAGTTTTGGCCATAGAAAAACTGGGTCCAAAGAGAAAAAACGGAATTACAACTAAAAACCCTAAAAAACTAAACTAACTATGGCATTATTAGCCTTATTACAAAATTACCACTTATTAACATTTCTAAAATAAATAAATAACAGGAAAATAAACTAATCTACTAGAATTAACAAAGAGGACTATCCATTGTCATGCAATTTCTTCTTCTCTGTATAGAATGCTTCTGCATCAAGAGACTTCTAGTTCTAATCTTTAATTCCTTAACACAACCAATCTTTGTTAGAAGCTAAACAAAAGAGAGTAGGGGACAATCTGAAAAGGGGGGGTATTTCTGCACCAAGGATCAAACCAAAATTGCACCTTTTCACTGTTGTTCACCTTGAAATAGGAATGTTCTGCCTGAAATGAAGGTTCTACGAGCAGAGGCTTCTTGTTCTAATCGTTAACTCCTTGACACAACCAATCTTTGTTAGAAGCTAAACAAAAGAGAGAAGGGGACAATCTGAAAAGAGGGGTATTTCTGCACCAAGGATCAAACCAAAATTGCACCTTTTCACTGTTGGTCACCTTGAAATAGGTATGCTTTATAAAATCATCAATGCCTTTAAAATACGCTTCCAAAGCCCACACCCAAAATCCCTAGCCGGACTCTTACTGTACCAACCTTCCATATCTACCCATTCTTCAAGGAAATTAGAGACCTCCACAAGCTATACTGATCCATTCCGAACCTCCAGAGCCACTTCCCAAGCAATGCGCTATTCATCAAACGAATAGGTCTAATCACTAACCCATTGTCCTCGAAAGGTTGACAGATTGAACTCCAGTCGACCAAATGAATATTCTTCTCACCTTTTGACCCATGCCATAAAAAATCTCTTTGAAACTGCTCAATTTTGGCTGCAATAGAGGCTGGAACAGCAAACAGGAGAAGAAAAAAAAAAAAAGTCGGCAAGTTCAATAAAACACTCTTCATGAGAGTGAGCTTACCTTCTTTACAGAGATTCTTCCTTTGCAAAAATAAGTCAGCAAGCTCGATAAAACACTCTTGTTTCAAACATGCAATAACCAAACAAACTTAAATCTATTAGATTTAAATCCACCTAAACTATGACCCAAACACATGAATAAGGTCCAATCTTGAATCTGCTTCAAAATTGGAGTCAAAAGATAAAATTACCAAAATACCTTTATAATAAAAAATAAAAAACAGAAACCTATATACTCAAACTAAGCTAGCTGTCCTCCATATCTTGAACTGCTCTTTGATGTGGGACGTATGGTGCTTCCCATGGATAAGACCCATGTGTGGTCCACAGCCAAGCAACCCCTTGGACCCCTTTTTGTGTTGGGTTTTCCATAGAGATTAATGCTTGTCAAGCCATGCTATGGTTGCTGTATCAGAGACCATTTCTAGATAAGAACCCACACAAAGAATATGCTTTATGGATCAGATTCTGACCATTCTTTCTTAGGGTCATTTGTGTCCACTCTGTGTGTGTGTGTGTGTGATTTCTTAACTACATGGTTGATAATTTCATCAACTACAGGCATTTTCCAAAAGTTCTGTTTGTAGCCGTCTCAAAATCCCTCAACTTATGCAGTTCAGCTAAATCTTTCCTCCATTGTGTGTGTGTTGTGTGTGTGTGTGTGTGATTTCTTCACTACATGGTTGATAATTTCATCAACTATAGGCATTTTCCAAAAGTTCTGTTTGTAGCTGCCTCAAAATCCCTCAACTTATGTGGTCAGCTAAATCTTTCCTGCATTATGAACTATAGCAGATCAGTTAGTTTTCGTCCTTGTGCTTGTTTTAGATTCATGCATTTTTCTATTTGAAATGACCACTATTTGGAGTTACTCGATCCTCTATTTTATTCCGCTATTGGGATTTGCTAGATTCTCCCTACTACAGAATTTCGTTGTTTGTGTGGGTAGAGAGGTTTACACTGTTCCTTTCCTTCTGTCTTAATTGTGGGACATGTGGCTTAACCTCAACAATAATCCTTTTTCTGCACTATGTACTGACTGGAGATGTGTCTTATTGCAGGAACAATGAAGAAAAGAAGATCCTATTTTATCCAAGACAACATCATGTAGGGCATTTCACTCAAATATATGTTTAATGTTTTCTAGTAAACTGGTTTTCAGTATCTTCTTTATTTCTTTTGATAGGTTTCAGTGACAAATGATGGTTGCCAAGCTTCTATTCCTCCATTTTTTGGTCGTCTGGGCTTGTACATTGAAGGATCAGTTTCTCCACCTCTTTCTGGTGTTGATATCAGAATTGTAGCTGCAGGAGAGAGCCACAATTCTGCGCTGCAGAAAGGTGAATTGGCACTGGAAACTACAACAGGAATGGATGGTTTCTTTGTTGGGGGCCCTTTATATGATGATACAAGTTACAGCATCAAGGCTTCAAAGGTCTGGGGTATTTAAATGTATAAGCACTTGCTTTGGTGTTTATATAATTTTTCTTGTGCAATAAATTTTTAGCTCATCATTTGGCTGTTTTCAAACCTTCATATTTGTGATGGAAGCTCACTGTTCATATGAGGAATTGGGATTACCATTGTTTTAATTGCGTTACCTTCTCATATCTATGTGAGGAAAGCTCTGCTAATTATTGCATTTCATCAGTGGAATGTGCTATTATATTTTGTCCGAGAAATTGCATTCATTTTGACCAGATTTGATATCTGTGGCTCTTTTTTTTCTTTTCTTTTCTTTTTTTCTGTCATTGGCACCATCTGGCTATCTTCTTGCATCCTGTGGAAGGATAGGCTGATCATAATATCTAGAATGGCATTATCTAATCATTGCCTCAGGTAGACAACTATATTAAAATATCTGAATCCTTAGCCTTTCTTGCTTTAATCTTCCATTATTGTCAATAAAATAATATACTGTCTTCGAGTATAATTCTTGTTTTCTGCGTGTGTCCTGTTGAATAGTTCTCTTCCTCATTTTCCTTCTTTTCTTAAAAAGCTATTTCAAGTAGTTTGTTTTGATCAAATGGTATGGTTAGAATGTCCTTACAGCCTTTAAGGTGATTCTTTGTGTTTTCTTTTCCCTTCTAATATCTATGATTAAATTCTACAATTTTAATTTGATTCATAAATGAGAGGCCAAGTTGATGTATATGTTCCCTTCCATATTAGAATTAGATTCCTTTTTTTGACTGGCTTACTGGATATGACTACTCATATTCATCGTGTTATTTATATCAAAATTAGACTCTTGTTTCTAGCTCCATACTCCATAGTCATTAGATTTATGTTATTTGCATATGTAATGTCCTGAGTAATGCCAGGTCATATAAATTCATATTAATAGACATGTACTTTTACCATGTTTGTTGGGCCTCCTCTCTGATGTTGTTCTTATGCTGTGCAGCCCGGCTATCATTTGAAACCACTTGGACCTAATACCTTTTCATGTCAGAAGCTTAGTCAAATTTCAGTACATATATATTCTGTTGAAGAAGCTAAAGAGCCATTTCCTTCTGTTCTATTATCATTGAGTGGCGAAGATGGTTACAGGAACAATTCAGTTACCAGAGGTGGTGGATTTTTTCTCTTTGATAGCTTATTTCCTGGAAGTTTCTACCTGCGTCCACTGCTGAAGGTAACCTGCTAGAATATATATATATATATATGACCTTTTTTTTGTGTGTGTATGTGTGTGCACGTGCGTGCATCCGTTTAGGTATTCTCAATTGATTATCAGACTGATGTCACTAGGAGAATGTTGCAATTAGATCCCAGAAGTTAGTGCAACCTAATAAAACTCTCAGGCTAAGTTTTGTCTTATTCATAGCTGGTTCTTTGAACTTTTAGTGATCTTGCAAACATCTCACAGGTCTTCCCATGCTGTGTTCAGGAAATTTGAATTAGTAATGAGCACAGAAAGTGTGAAACAACAACAACAACAACAACAACAACAAACACTTTGGAATTTTAAACCGCGAAGGTTTAGGTGCAAAATACTTAGCTTTTTTTTAGATGAATTTAGTATCTTTTATTTGAAAAGATATGGAATAGCAAGCAAATTGCTTTGGCATGTATCTTCTAGGAAAAGAATTCCAGAAGACCAGAGTTGTATCTGATGTAGTACAATCAAAGGAATTGAGCCTTTTCACAAATCAGAGTTTAGACTTAAGAGATAAGAAAATGATTTGAATTAGTAAGCAGTATCAATTATAACCAGGATTTAAAAAAATTATTTAAAAGATTAAGGTGTTAAGATCGGCTTGGGGTTTCCAGTCAACTCAGTTAAGCAAGAATCTAAAGAAGTAGAGCTGGTTGATTATCCATGAATAGATTTAGGGTTTCAAAATCTGAAAGTGTAATAAAATTTCTAGGTTATTTTTTAAGAAAATAAATTAAGGTAATTGGGTTTAATCATTTGAGGTGTAGGAATAATCAAGAATTGATAAAATCAAAAGAAATAAGCTCATATGAACTGCGTTTGAAAGATTAAGTTCAGAGTTTCAGACTTCAGTTCAAGTACTAGAACTAAAATAATAATTAGAGTAGGAGAGAAATCAGAATTCTATCAAGAATGTTGAGGACTTGATTTAGAATTTAAGGATTCAGCAAGATGGATAATTGGAAGTTTTATCAAAAAAAAAAAAAGATGGATAATTGGAAGGATATGCATCTTTTTCTTGAATCAAGAACCAGTGTTGTATTAATTCTCATCTGAGTAATCAATGAAGACCCTGGTGATGAAAAAATGTGCATAGTCAAATTACAAACAAAGTTAACAAATTTCACTCATTTATCAATTTTTGAACTTCATGGAAGCAGTCCCTTTCTATAGACTCTATAGGGGATGGCCAGCATGTGCAAGCTCCTTATTTTTCTCTAACTTCAACATAGAAAAGAAAATTACTTAACTAAAGGCTGACTTTCAACTTCTAAGCAAACCAGAACTTAATTCAGTAACTCCTAAGTAATAAAATAGAAGTTTAATTAAACTAATACTGTCCTACATTAAGTAAAACTAGGAGCTAGATCAATTCATGCAGCTGTACATCAGAGAAACAAATCAGTCCATGTTTCATAGGAAAGGATTTCTAGTGATCACTTGGAAGATCATGGGGACCCACATGTAGGTTATGAGTAACTTTCTTGGGCTACCGCTTTATGTCTTTAGCCCATCATTCGTATGATCAAGTACTTGATTCCCATAATTTGCCTTTAAAAAAATAAAAATAATTGTAAAACAAAATTGTATTAGTCATGCTGGCTGTTGAAGCTAAACTTAATGCAACATGCCATTACGATCTATATGGGAAGATAATTTTTGTAATGCATTGTTGAGAATGCAGAAGAAAAGAGATCTTTTGAATAGGAAAATTCGGTGATATTAGTTAATGGATCACACTAGATGAGTGGGAGGCTTAGAGGGCCTTCTTTGAGAACTGCTAATTTTCTTTTGGCGGATGGCGTTGTCACTCATTTGAATCAAAATAAAAGATTTCATTGAATCCAAAATCCAAATAAAAGGAGGTCCATGGCTTCGTACACTAATGGTTAAAAAGGCACTACACTTGGAGTGAAAAAGTGCTGATCAAGAGAGCTAGAAGCTAAGGCTGCTTCTGCAGCTTCTTTTTATCGACTGTTTGTTTCTGGAGGGCTTGGCTTGATCCACCCCCATTGAAACTGAGTAAAGGAATACCCCTAGTCACAGGTACTTGCGTTTTGCAACTACTGAGGGAAACAAATGTTTCTCAACCTCCTGTCTCTGGCCTTTGATCGCATTCATATCACACTTTATCCCAAAACAGAACTTTGGTATTCTGTGTAATTGGACCAAATGACTCTGAAATTTAATCAATACTTCCTCGTATTACGAATAATGTAGGAGACAACTATATTTTTCCCTGTAGAAATTAGAATTACAACTGCATGGATTTTAATACACCTCTGATAGTACGGTACTAATGTCCTTTTTTGCTTTTGTGTATTTTTGTAGGAATATTCCTTCTCACCTCCAGCACAAGCAATAGAACTTGATTCTGGTGAATCTAAAGAGGTTGTTTTTCAGGCTACGCGTGTTGCTTACAGGTTTGTCCATCAGCTCCCTTCTCCTCTTGTTGCATTGACTTCTCTCATATCATTTTTTTTAACATTGGCTAGAACGGCGTAACTTCCTAAATTTATTATATTGTTGAATTTCCTACTTTTACTTTATCTATCAACTGTTTTGGCATTTATGTGTCTTATTTTTATTCTATATTATTAAATGAGGACCACATGGAAAATGTTGGTTTAGGAGGGAATCAATAGCTTCGATGGGATCAGTGATCATCATTACTTTTGTAGAATTAAGATGTCTGAGGTTAAAGACGCTTTGACAAAGATGAAAACAGGGAGGGCTTTTGCACCTAATGGAGACCGAATTGAGGTTTGGAAGTTTATGGGGAGGATGGCTTCTCCTAGTTACTAAGTTAATAAACAAGATCATTGAGATTTAGAAAGTGCTAGATGAATGGAAGAAAAGCACCATGGTGCCCAAGGTTAAATTTTTTGATCTCCAGTGATATTTCTCCTGAAGGAGTTGTGGAAAGTTTGGGTAAATTTTGCTGGACTGTTTCAAAATATTGGAAAATATGTGAAATTGGGGAAATATTGGAAAAATACTGAAATAATGAAAATTTAATGAATGCTCTAAGCGATGTTAAAGTAAACATAACTACACACTTCTGACTCAAAAAGAAAAAAAAATGTCCCTCAAAACCACATGGAGTTCCGTGCTCACTTGAAGTCTTCGTCTTTGTTTTGTGCAAGGCAGTCATAGTATTGCTTCTCCATGTTGTTGCAGTACTGAGTGTTGGTCATAATTTCATTACAATATGCCATATACTTAAAAAAATTATGTTGGTATTTATCCTTCTTAATATTTATCAGTCATTGGATACTAGTAAGACACTATCACAGACAGTTCTTATGGCTATGGATGCAAATGTGGTTGTGTGTCTTTGCTCCTTAGCCCATCTTTTGTTTGGAATTTTATTTTAAGATTTATAATTTACATATTAATTTTATTTCGATGAGAAAAAAAACTTTATTGAGCAACAAAC
>JAOXJP010250807.1:0-22021 GCA_025762735.1 Platanus orientalis
TTCACTTTTTTTGAAATTTTTTGATTTGACCCATCAAATCTTATCGGAATTTCATGAAATTTTAACTGTAGAACCCTATCACACGTCAAAAACGACCATAAAATTTTTAGAATTTTCTAACACGTTAGAGGGGCATTTTGGTAATTTTTGGATTTTCTGTTCAAAGTTATAGAAATACCCTATTGCGGTCTTTTTCCTTTTTTTCTTTTCATTCTATATTCTTCTAAATTCTATTTTTGCGATTCTATTATCAATTTTCTCTTACTTTTGTGGTTATTTGAAGTACTAAATTCAATTCTTGAAAACTTTTGCTTCCGCACTTTAAATTTAACCATTATTTGAGGGCTTTGGAATTACTCTACATCAATTTTTGGTATCGTCTCCCTTGTCTTGCATCAGCCTGGTTTTAATGGAATTTTAGGTACAAGAATAAGGATGAAGGGGATTTAGATTGCCGCAAGTATCAAGGTGATTGGGGCTGGATTTTAAACTGAAATCACCCTGGGATTGAGTACCATAGGCTGCTACAATATTATAAACATTTGGGACTAGATATATCAGATCCAAAACAGTGGAGAATTTAAAGACAATGGTGCCGCAAGGTAGATTATAAGTGTGTTTCAGGGTTTATCCACAAAGCAGCAGAGTTTGGGTGACAGTGGAGATGTTGTAGGCTATGGAGAGGGTTTTCTTTGGGTTTAACACAGGAAAACAGCATTGGGTTTGCTTGGGAATCTGATTTATGGACTTGGGAATTCAAGAACTCACTCAAGAAGGTTTCTTGAATGACTTGGGGCTGGTGATATAAGAACCAACATGGACTCATCGATGGAGGAGCCTTGCCGAAAAATTATTGCTATCGATCATAAAACGTTTGAAATTTCTATAGGCATTTCTTTCCAGGTTCCTTTTATATCTTTTACCAAGAGACATGGAGGTTTTACCAGTCACATTTTTGTTCGAAGATGTTTGATTGGATGGATTAGAGACATGCTCTATCTTGTTGCTCATTGGGACGATAGTCTTAAGTTTGAAAGAATTCGGGACAATGGTGACTACGTCCTAGTCATTCACTGGCAGGCCAACCGTAGAGACAAGTTTGTGGAGGTGTCAACTAATCCTAAACGTGGAAGGGGTTATCACATCCTAGTCCTAGAGGAGTTGAGAGGTTTGAGATGGCTAAAAATAGTGGATGTCCTAGATAAGTTCTTCGTAGTGAACAAAAAAAGATTTCATGATCCCCTTGTCCTTGTGCTTAAGGACTTCCCTTCTCTCTTGAAGCATAGGGGCGGATCCAGTGCCAGTGGTCACCCTAAAGGGACCTGGGTCCCCAAGGTAGGTAGAAATAGATGGGAATCGTTGCAATTTCGGTCAACAGTTGTCTTCATCGATCGTGTGGGTCTCTTTCTTTGCTAGGAGGAAATCCTTTCCCTTATGCAATCCTTGGTGGGACATTCCAGGGGGTTATCCATTCTCCTCTTTGAAAAGGATAAAGGACTGTTATTTGGGGCTTCTCATGAGGAAGCAGACTAGTTGGACACCCATGGATCTGAGAAGGTGGCTCGTACTCGCTTGGTTTTCGATCATTGGAATCCAGTACTAGGATCAGTTCTTCCTCAGTCTTGGGTGAAAGAACAGTGGATTTGCATTCATGGTCTCCCCTTTCATCTCTGGACCCATAATACCTTCATTGAATTGGGCAAAGTTTGTGGGGGATGTAGCATGATCGACTTGACTGCTCTTGAACTTACGGATTGCAGATGGGTCCACCTCAAGCTTCGACCTTGCGACCCAGGCAGAATTCCTAGAGCCCTGACCATGCACGATAGAGGTTTTTCCGTTAGGGTGATCGTGGAAATTGAAGGGGAATCAGGGGACTCATTGGATCAAGGAACTCAAATGGTTGATCTGACGAACTTGGCTGAAGGTGGTTTTGCCCTTTCAAAGCCTAGGGTGGTTTCTGTTTTCAGAAACAAGGGGGTAAGTCTTTTCAGGGGGATATTTCAAATTTTGAAACGTCAAAGGATAATGTTGACGTGGTGGCTTGCGAGTATGGTAATGATACGCATGTTGAAGAGGTTTGCTCTGTTACATTGATGGACGACTTTGCCCCTATGGAGGTTTTTAATCCCTTGCGATCCTTGATGGCGCTAGAGGATTATGAGAGGGGTGTTATCCCTTATTTACCTTGGAGTGGTGGACCCAACTTCATGGCAAGGTTGCTCATTGGAGTGATTTTTCTCATCATGTTGTTAAGGGCAACTCAGGCCTATGCCTGATTTCGAATGGGCTTCCTCAACGGGACTTGGATCCTAGGCTGGATATGGATTTTAATGTTCAGGGCTGTCGAACCTTTGATTGGGTCACGACCCATTTTGGCCCTGCTGATCTTCATGTAGCTTCCCCTTTTGCTTCAAATACCTGAGGTTGCTTCGGTGGTTTGTTGGAGAAAGGAGAATCTTCTAGGCGATCGACTCCCCAGAAAGTTTCTACAGGTCGTCCCAATCTAGATATTTGTTCTCCTCCGGTCCACGATGATTGCTGCCATCCCTCTGACTTTGAGGCGGAATTTCGTTAAGGGGGTATTTCTGTGCAATGGGGGGATGTGCTTGGCTTAGAGGATAATGAGTTTATGCAAGGTAAGGTGTTGGTTGTTCTGATGCAGAATGATAGAGGTCTGATCCCCCTAGATCGTCCTTTGGTAGTGGATCCTCCAACACCTACCCAACCTCAAGGTAGAGTCCTGGGTGAAAACTCCTTTGGTACTTCCATCGGGGAAAATGTTAAAGTGTGGAGGTAGACTGCTTCTTCTTAAGCACTGGTTGTTGTTGCTGACCAAGAGAATCCCATCTCAAAGGTTTCTTTGTGGGTGTTTGAGAAGATGGACGAGGTGAATAGATTCATGGGGCTATCATTTGAAGGTGTGGAGAGGCAAGCTTGGGAATTATTCTCTGCTTTAGAGAGGGAAGGATCGATAAGAGGGTTGCAATCTAAAGGGCAAAAGCTTCACAAGGAACAAGATTGTTCTGAGATGAGGAAGATTGTTCCGTTAGAATGGAAATCCTTTGAGATTCAGTTCAATTTTCTTGGACGATCAATAAAGGCTGTCTCAATAACAGAAAGAGGATGTGGATTTTCCGAGAAGATTTGGATCCGACCTCAGTTGGTGAAGTGGCTGGTGGAACACCTAAGGCTGTCAGCCAGACTTCCTGAACGGGATAAATTGGTAAGACCAAAGATGAAGGAGACAAGGTCCTGGTTCTGCAACGCAAATCTAATAATCGACGTAGGTTCATGGAGGTCTCTATAAACCCAAGAAATGGTAGGGGATGATGGATCCTCGTACCTGAGGAAGAAGTTGGGTGGGAGAAGTTGGCTGACGTCTTAGAAGCCCATTTTATGGAGGCAGACAAACCTAGAGTTGGTAGGGAGTTTGTCCAGAGAAGGGAAGACTTTCCAATTCTTCAACGAAGGAAGAGATGGCCCAGAACCGTAAGCAACAAAGACAAATAGTGGAGAAAGTATTAGATTATGGTGATTGGCCAGTAGCGATCTGCATTGATAAGGTAAATGAGGCTTTGGCATGGTCGGAAGTTGGGGAAATGTTCAAATGGCTTTGCCTTGCAAGGAGCAACTGAAAATCATCCCTTTCGATGTCAATAGAGGTGTGTTCTTAGGAAGAGACAACTTGGCTTCACACCGAGGGGACCAAAACGATTGCTAGAGGAAGCCTTATCTTCTATCGGTGGATGCCGTGTATGGGAACTATTGAGGAATTAGTGTTCTGTAGGGCAAGGTGGATACATGTAAGAGGCTTGCCACTTCATCTGTGGAGTAATGAGTGATTTGCATAAATAAGGGAAGCCTGTGGAGGGCTCTTGGATATTGATCCAAAATCTGCCAATATAGAGGATCTGCGATGGATTCGTTTGAAGATCAGACCGATTCTCCTTGAAGAAATCCCTCGGCTGGTTAAAGTAAATGAAGGAAATGAATTACACACCATTTGGATTACAATCGAAGATGAGTTGATAGGTGCGCAAGCTAATTGGAATGTTACCATCGATGCGTTGGATGATGTGCATTTGGGCGAAAGTGGTTTTCTTGAGATGATTTCTGGTTTTCGAAAACCAGTGGATGGTTTACGTCACAACAATGATTCAAATTTTGAAAAGAGGGTTTCCTCGATTGTGGAGAATGAGGATGGGTGGGATAATGACACAAATGCCGTTATATCTGCTCCAATTGAAGTTTTGGAGAAAGGGACCTTTGAATCTTTCCACTCGGGAGGTAGCTCCTTCGTAAAGAATCCATTTGTGGGCGAAATTGTCCCTGGAGATAAGGTGATGAATGAAACACGTGGGTGGCATTTATGGTTATTTTCGTCAATCTTGTCTTTTCAAAGACTTGGTCTACCCAATTTTTGCATTCCCGTCTTAATCTCTCATTCTATCCTTAAATCCCATGCGGTCCATCAAAAGTCAAGTTCAACCAAGGAGGCTAACCTAACCGGACCAGGGTTAAGGACAAAAGATTGGGTCTTCCATTTTGGTGGTGGAAATATTGATTCCCAACCGATAGATTCTCTTGAGAAGACGACCGAACAGGAAGAAGAGCAACCTCATCTTGGTGATGTTCGCAAAGCAGATGGAACTTGGGAAGAGGGAGAGTCATCGACAGGTAAGGACTACTTGATGGGTGAAGATGTTGTCCAAAGATCATTGCTAATGCCTGAGAATCCAAAGATACATGCAAGGAGTCCAGACGATGGGCTTTGGCCTGACTAATAGTTGTAGACTGTAATAGGGATCAAATTCCCATGGAGCGCAGGTCTTGGCCAAATGATGTTAATCAATCTTGTGAATTATCGAAACCTGTCTACCCCTCGGTAGGAGAAAAGGTGAAGCGTAGGAGATGCAGGGATAAGTGTATGGCACTGGTACGACTGGAGGAGGCGAAACCACTGTTATCTGAAGTATCCTTATGGGTCTTACACAATATTGAGGCGGTGAGTCAATTTCTAGGCCTGTCTTTTGACAGTGTTGAACAAGAGGCTTTGGAATTCTTCATGGCTCTAGAAAGGGAGGCTGTGGTGCAAGGATCAAGGCGACGAGATATTAAATTGAATCGAAAGGTGAAAATCTGAAATGTAATGTGAACTATGATCGAAGCCCTTGTTGCAGCTCTAGGAAAGGGACTCGCTCTTTGAGAAGAGTTTGATTGTTGTGTTTGGTTTTGCATTCTTGTTTTTGGGTTGTTGTAATCCACGATGTCTTTATCTATCCTGTCCTGCAATGTGCGTGGCCTAGGCTGTCCTGAGAAGAGAACTGTGGTGAAAGATATTGGAAGTAAAAGCAAAGTGGACTTTCTGTTGTTTCAAGAAACCAAAATCAAAACTCTAGACCGAAATATCTTTCGTCAGGTATATCCTTTTAATTGATTTGATGCTGTTTTTTTGGCTTCTAGGGGTGCGTCATGTGTTATCTGGATCTTATGGGATGCAGGGAGATTGGAGATGGTGGACTCTTTCATTGGTGATTTCTCAGTCTCATTAAATGCTAAATTGAAAGGTGAGCATGATTCGTGGACTGTTACGACTGTCTATGGCCTGTGTGAGATTAATTTTTTTGAAGAGCTTGGCAGGGTCAGGGAGGCATGGGAGGGCCCCTGGTGTCTGGGGGGAGACTTTAATGCAGTCAGGGAATTGGAGGATAGAAATGGAGGAACTGGAAACTTTAGTCATATGGAAATGTTCTCAGAATTTCTTGACTCTTATGCCTTAAGAGAAGTTCCAAGAAGTTCCGATTGCTGGATCGCGTTTCACTTGGTCAAATATGCAAGAAAATCCCAGGATGAGTAAGCTAGACAGATTCTTCCTCTCACATGAATGGGATTGAGCTTTTCCGTTTATGAAAGGAGAATCCATGCCGAGACCAGTGTCGGACCATATACCCATTTTGTTGAATGGAAAGGTCTATAATGCTGGTCCAGAGCCTTTTAAGTTCAAAAATATGTGGCTAAAGCATCCAAGTTTTGTAGACATGGTAAAAAGTTAGTGGAGTCAGTTTCAAGTGGAGGGAAGATCAGGGCAACAACTCCGGGGGAAGTTAAAATTTTTGCGTGATGTTCTAAGAACCTGGAATAAGGAGACCTTCGGCATTGTAGAGGAAAGGAAGAAGGACTTGTTGGAGGAGCTTAAACGATGGGATGGGCTAGAGAGCCAAAGGGGATTAAATGAGGAGGAAATATCATGCAGAGATGTGATAAAACAAGAATATAAGAATATGGTGCTTCTGGAGGAGATTAAATGGAAACAAAAGGCTAAGGTGAAATGGTTGAAAGAGGGAAATAACAACACTAAATTCTTTCATCGTGTAGCTACAGCCAAAAGAAATATTAATTTTATATCCAAGATGAAGATTGGTGTTACTTGGGTGGAGGATGAAGAAAGAATTAAACAGCATGTGGATGCTTTTTTTATGGGTATATTTAATGACTCTGGGATGGTGAGACCAAAATTGGATGGTTTGGATTTCAAGATACTGTCTAAGGACCACAAAGCATGGCTTGAAAGACCCTTTATAGAAGATGAAGTGAAGAAGGTGATCTGGAGCACCCAAGATGACAAAGCACTAAGACCGGATGGTTTTACTATCGCATGTTATAAGGCTTGTTGGGACTTCATAAAGGAGGATGTTATGAAAATAGTGGAGGATTTCTATTATGAGGGAGTCCTGGATAAAGGAAGCAATGCCACATTTATCTCCCCCATTCCAAAAAAAGAGGAAGCAGAAGAAATAAAGGACTATAGCCCCATAAGTTTAGTTGGGAGCTTGTACAAAATTATCTCAAAAATGCTAGCAGGTCAGATGAGAGAAATTCTTGTATTTGTGATATCTCACAATCAAAGTGCTTTCATTGGAGGAAGACCATATGTGGATAGTGTCTTGATGGCTAATGAATGCATTGATGAGGTAATCAAGAGAGGGGAATCAATGATTCTTTGTAAGCTGGACTTGGAGAAAGCTTATGACAAGGTAAATTGGAAGTTTCTGGATTATATGCTTCAAAGATTAGGTTTTGGAATTAGATGGAGGAAATGGATGGCTAAATGTTATGAGAGGACCTCTTTTTCAGTTCTTCTCGAGGGCTCTCCCGGAAAATATTTCCATAGCAGTAGAGGATTGTGACAAGGAGATCTGATATCCCCTTTTCTCTTCTTGGTGGTTGTGGAGGCGTTCAGTGCTATGCTAACCAAAGCTTTCCTTGGAGGGATGGTGGAAGGTTTTGAAGTAGACAGGAATGATATGATGATGACCCACCTTCAGTTTGTTGATAACACCCTCATCATGTACAAGAGTTCGGTAAAACATCTGAAATTCTTAAGATGTGTGATTAGATGTTTTGAAGCCGATGTCGGGTTTAAAAATAAATGTCAAAAAGTTGTTTCTATGGCATGGATCAGATTGAGAATCTTTGGAGGTATGCAGAAGTTTTGAGTTGTAAGCAAGGAGTTCTTCCCACTGCTTATTTGGGGATGCCTTTAGGGGCACGTTATAAATGCAAGGCAGTTTGGAATCTGGTTGTTGAAAGAATTCATAAAAGACTTGCCAATTGGAAAGGGATGTGTTTATCTAATGGAGGTAGAATTACACTGATCAAGTCAGTCCTAGCAAACATCCCCACATACTTTGCCCCTTTTTACTATTCCCACATTAGTTGTCAAAGAGATTGAGAAGAGTCAAAGAGCCTTTCTTTGGAGAAAAGGAAGGAAAAATATAGGGACAAGTCTGGTAGCTTGGGAGGATGTCTTCAAACCGAGTGTTAATGGTGGGATTAGAATTAGAAGAGTTAGAGATGTAAATAATGTCTTGCACACAAAATGGTTATGGAGATATGCTGTTGATCGTGATAGTCTTTGGAGAAGGATGATTGTTGAAAAGTATGGAGAAGGCAATCATTGGGAGTCAAAAATGCCTTCCAACTCTTATGACGTGAGTTGTTGGAAAGGGATAATGAATCAATTGGATGACTTTAAAAAAGTCATTAGGGTGGACGTTGGATCTAGGTCTTTCACTTATTTTTGGAAGGATAGATGGTGCCTCCAAGAACCTCTATGTTAGGAATTTTCACAAATCTTTTCTATAGCGCAAGATAAAAATGCGCTTGTTGCTGACTATTGGAACTGGTTGGGAGAGGAATGCACCTGGAGAGCTCCTTTGAGAAGACACTTAAATGATTGGGAGGTGGACCATATGGCAAGGCTCATTAGCACTATAGAGACTATCAGATTAACTAGGGAAAATGATGACACTTGGCTTTGGACCCTATGTAAGAATGAAAATTTTTCAGTGAAATCTTGTATGGATATCTTTGGGGATACAGGAATGTATGATGATACTTGGAAGCGTATGTGGAGAATGAAGACCCCTTCAAAAGTTACGTTCTTTTTGTGGCTTGCAATCAAGGACCGCCTCCCGACTATTGATAATCTTAGAAAAAGGGGTATGTCCCTCCCAAATATTTGCTTGCTATATTACCAAGAGGAGGAGACAGCCAGTCATATCTTACTCCATTGCCTATATTGCAAGGAGGTGTGGGATGCTATTTTTGATGAAATTGGTCTTGCTTGAGTCTCCTCTCAAAGTATAATAGAATTTTTTAGTGGTTGGTAGTTGAGAAGAACTCCTATTAAAATTCGAAAAGCTTTGAGCTTAGTCCCTCCAGCTATTTGGTGGTCTCTTTGGGTGGAAAGGAACCAAAGAGTTTTTTATAATAATGCGGGACCGGCTTATAATGTTTATAAAGGCTAAAGATAGATTTTGCTTATGGATTGTAAATTGTAGAGGGGTGGGGGGTTCTTTTTTGGATGTAAAGAAAGGGTGGGGCAATATTTTCAGAGATTATAACTTCTTGTAATCCCCTTTTGGGGCTTTTTGGCTGGGGATTCCTTATCACCTCTTTTTTTCTCTTAATATAATTTTCTTCTTCTATCAAAAAGAAAAAGAAAAAATCTTCTCTCTTTTTTCTTTCTTCAATAAAGATTGTTACTCATAAAAAAGGGCCTTTTTATCACATATAATTTTCCTAATCGCGATACATCTAAATTCTCACAGATGACTAACCATGTTTCAATCCACCAAATGAAACTTCCTAGAATCCACCCTATCATTTCAACGGAAATTCTTGATCATTCTTTTTAATGTGTTGGCCATTGAGGTTGGAACTGTGAACATAGACATGTAATAATTTGGTATACTCACCAATGAATTTTTTTCTAGGCTCAACCTCCCCCCCCTCCACCCCCAAGAGAGAAATGGGCTTTCCATGAGTCTAACCTTTTGGAAACCCTTTCTAGAGTAATGCCAAGTTATGTTGATGGGAGAGACCACCCTATTTTGTACCTTGGGACCAAAGCCAAGTGATGCCGGATGCATGCAAACAAGATGTAATGTGAAGAGTAAGAGGAAATTACTCAAAATAGTAAAATGAATAACTTGGATTCCTACTCATCGGTCAGACTCATCTTAAGTTTCAATGTGGGAGGCTAGTTTTAGGTCTGGCAGTCCAAACAATCGTAGATTGGGTTCCATAAAATGCTTAAGTAAACTCAGATTTATGCACATACAAAACTACCCTCAAGATCAAGTTTCAGTTTGCATTCAATTATCAAGATTTAAGTGCAGAATTTTAAACCCAATAGAAAAATATACAGCCGCTGTGGATTTTGAAATGGGTTACACAAATAAAATTCAGATCACAACAGAAAGAGTATAATTCCCTTTTTATTCAGCCAATGAATAAAATAAGAAAAAGGATAATCAAATCATAGGGTTTGATGCCAAAATGTGGGACTGTTATAGTACAAAAAATTCTCTGCACATGTGAGGGTAGAAGTAATAGTCAGCTATGGCAAGAAGGACCCCCAAAAAAATTCAGATATGACGGCCCATGTTAATAGTATCAGATCCGGGAGTGTATGGGCGGATTTCAGCTAGAACTCCTTGGAATGGCGAAGGTAATGGGATAAGAAGCTTTGGTATGCGTTATTAGATCAATAGGTTGAAAAATTCAGCAACGTATTTAGCCTTCCACACCCCCAAACCCATTAAAGCAGTATAGAAAAAGAGATCAAGAGATACTTATCGGTATCAAAGAATAGTTGATGTCCTTTGCCTCACACCAAGCTTGCACAAATCTTGGGAAGGCCCAAGATCTCCAATCTCTGGATCAAAGGTAGTAGCAGCCGCCACTTTCAAAAGCTCTCATAATTCTCCATTGAAAATTAAAAGAATGAGTAAGGTTATACATATATTGACGCCCCTAGGGGTACTTTACCCGTATTCCCCAAATCAAAAACTTTAATATCTCTCATGTCCCATCCATCTAAAATTAAATACAACCATGTAACACCATAACAAATAACATAAAAAGGTCCAAAATAAAACATAAATATAATCTAGAAGGTTCTAAGTACGCAACCCTCTTAATGTGTCGGGATCCTTCGCCATCGCTGGTATACCTGATGAGGCACTCTGATGTCATCATCACCAAGTTTTGAATATCCCCCATCCCATAAATTTTACTCTTTCCCAAATTGACTTTCAAACCCAACACAACCTCATAACATCTCAAGTTACACCAAGGTACCCTAGTTGTCTTATCAACTCATCATAGAAAATATTTGTGTCGATGTAACCCTAAGGTTGTCAATGAGCCGAGCTTAGCTTAGAGCTCTAGCTCGTCATGAGCCAAGCCTGAGCCTTGTTTAAAGTTCATAGAATTGAGCTTAAGCTTTCATATGAGCTCGTTTTCTAGAAGAGCCTAAGCTAAGCTGGACTAAGCTCAACTCGCTAAAAGCTCGGCTTGTTAAGAATGACAAAGTAAAGAAAAGTTTTAGTAAAAGTATAAATTAAAGAAATAACTAATAAAAAAATATTTTTATCTTCATATAAATTCATTTCTTTAAAAAAAAATCCTAATGAAAAATTATTTTACAAACCCCAAAACTAAATATAAGGTAATTATCCCTTTCCCAAAATCCTTATTTAGTACTTTTGTTCCTTCTTTTTATCTCCTTTCCCAAACCCAGGTCTACATGCAATTTGCCTTTAACTAAAATCCTTGTTTGGTACATCTATTTCTTCTTCTTTTCGTCCCCATTCCCAAACCTAGTATGCATCATGTTCAATATTAAAGGTAAGCTACCCTTTCCCAAATCCTTATTCAGTACTTGCTCTTTTTCTTCTCCGTTCCCAAACCCAGTTCCGAAATATGCTCAATTTTCTTCTTGGCTTCTCCAGTAATTTGGAGTCCGCAACGTGCTCCAGATTCTTCTTCTTCTTTTCATTTTTTTTGCTTTGAAAGCCCGAATTCCAACCATCTACAATCTTTTGGATGAATACATAGGGTCCTTCGCCAGGACTCATGTCAAGCTTTAATTGGTAATGGCATTTGGCATGATATATCTTCATTCTTTCCATGGGGCTTTGCGAGGGCAGGCTTTGATTGGTAAGGGCACGATAATACATATGATGGATTTCTCATTCCTCTAATATTCATGGTTATGTGTTTGTTTTGCTGAGGATTGTAGCTCTTCATTTCTTCTCCCTTAAATCAATCAATGTCTTTGGATTTAGAAAAAAATAAATAAAGATAGAAAAGTAGGAATATTCCATTCAGTTTTCTTCTTTATTATGACCTTATTTGCTGGGTTGAGTTTGAGCTTGACAGCCCAAGCTCATCATGAGTGTGAGTGTACGCTTTATGTGACGAGCCCGAGCTAAGTTGGGCAAAGCTTGGCTCAACTCAACTTGTTGACACCCCTATGCAACACCTTAAGGTTCCTAACTCCGAATTTAGAGCCTACAATGGACCTATTTCCATCCCTTTTATTCATTTGATTTAAAGCTTTTGAGACCATGATAAACAAAAGTGTCGAGAGAGGATCTCCTTGCCTCTAACCCCTAGAACTTTTAAAAAACCCTACCGTAATCCCAGTCACCAAAAAGGAGAGCTGAATTAATCCCACACACCCATCATCCATCTCCTCCATTTAGCTCCGAAGCCCAATTTACCAAGCATGTAATCTAGGAAATCCCAATTCACATGATCATAGGACTTATTTAAATCTAATTTGCATAGGAGACCTATACTATCGTCTACACACATGTTCACATTCAGACACAAAAGCACCTTGCAATTGAGAATGATTTCACCCATAATTGGAATTAACTGATGTGCTAAGGTTTTTGTTATAATCTCATAAATACTTCCTATCAAACTAATGGGCCTATAATCTTTCAATTCCTGAGCCTCTTTTTTTTTTTTTAATGATTGGGTGCAATATGCGTCGGTGGGCTTATTGGTTTGGGAGACAACCCAAGGAATGTGCTTTAGACATGTTCGATCCTCATTGCTACATGGCGGGGCAACTAGGAGCTTCATGGCTATTTGAGATGCGTTTTGATGGCATGGTGTATACGTCAAGGTACCTGACTTGATTGAGTGCTTGGCGTGGCATGCATCGATGACACGAGGGATCCTACAAGTAGGACATGCGTCATGGCGATGCATTGAAGGAACTTGTAGGTTAGCCAAGTGGGCTTTGGTGCATCAGGGCTTGGCAACAAACAATATCATTTTTAATGCATATGGGGTATATTGGTGGGTCAGGGAAGGGCTTAGATGGTGTAAACACTTGCCTTGGCAAGGTGATGGTCGGGGCGCCACATTATCAAATAATTCATGATCAGAGAACTCTTCCAGTACTTCCATGACCTTTGTTTTATAATGGGTCAAAACTTTTGGAAGAAGGAAATTGAGAAACCATCCAAGCTAGGAGCTTTATCTATTTTCATTTCTTTTATCACCCCCATAATTTTTCCTCATAAAGGAGCGCTCTAGATTCTTCCTTTCCTCTTTGAGATACTTTTAACTCCAGATTATCTACTTCAGGACGGAAAGTATGGGGTTTGGAATATAGCTGATCAAAATACTTGACAGTCTCTTGCCTAATATCTTCATTACTATAAATCCGCTGATCACCAATCAATAGGCCATGATTATATTTTTATTTTCTGACTCGCACTAGTTATGTTATGAAAGAGTTGGTATTTCTGTATCCTTTTTCCATTTTTTTATAGATCTTTGTCTCCAATGTATCTCTTCCTAAGAAACCCAGGATTGAATCTCTTGCTTGAATTCTCTCTCATCTTTCTGTTGACTATTGCCTTCTTCAAGAGAGTTACTTTCTTCAATTTCATCAATCTCTTTTATCTTAGCCAAACATGCATCTTTCTTGTCTCTTAAACTTCCAAATGTCTCCCTATGCCAAGATTTTAATATAATTTTAAGGGCTTTATTTTGAGACTGAAGTGACGGCTTGGGGAATGTTGTATCAAAGTTTCCTCCCACAAATATTGGACTTTCTCTACAAGATCTGGAGATTGCCGTCACATCTTCTCAAATCTGAAGGGAATAGGACCGTAATCCTTTCTGCATTGGCTCTAAGGCAGCTTTTTTGTTATGGTTGGTTGTGAAAGGAAAAGTGTTGACTGTGGACAATCTGATGCGTAGAGGTTTCTGTATGTCAAACAAGTGTTCTCTTTGTTGCAGCAATGCTAAGACAATAAATCATTGGTTCCTTCATTGCCCAGTGATGTCTTTCTTGTGGTCCTTCTTTCTTTAAATTTTTAGGGATTGGTGGTCTTCCTGGTTTTGACGGAGGCCCTGCTGGAGATATGGGATCATGAGTGCTTGAATGATCTTTCTCCAAGGAGTAAAAGTTTATGGAGATGCCTTTCTACTGTCTTCTGTTGGGTAGTTTGGATGAAATATAACAATCATGTTTTTGAAGGCAAGGGTTGTGAGCCTGTGAAGATCCCGGGTAAAGCTTTCTCTTTTCTTTTTTCCTGGTTGTCCCATCTCTCAGGTTTTTAGCATGTTAAATTTAGTGATTGGGTATTTGATTGGAATTGTTGGGTGTTTCGCTGAGGTCTACTGGTTTTGTCTTTGATTTTTTTTCCTCGTTTCTAATAAAATATTTAATTTCTCTACCAAAAAAAGGAAAGAAAAGAAAAGAAAAAAGATGTGGGCTTGGGGAGAACCTTTTGAGTTTTGAATCATACCTGGAGACATCCTCACACTAGACACAATTTAGAAATCTGTCTAATCTACTTAAAGAAGGGCCTTGGAAGTTTGATCAAGTGAATTTTGCCCCTTTCGAGGGGCTGCCAATGAGATTCTATCTTCTCACAAACTCACTAAAACTAGCCCTTTATATGGAGTTCACTCCTCGACTTTTCCTCGTGTGAGAAAATCTTATCGAGTTAGTCTTCACCAATGCACCAAGGAAGACCTCAATGTGCTCTTTACATCATTTAACTCCTGCCAAAAGTCCTCAACATTCACATTGAGTGTGGGGCCGTAGACTCTAGAAAAGATTCAGCCTGACTCCTCAATAATCCTGTTAATTTTTCTCAATTCATTGCACCTACCCTTGGATATTAACCTTCCCCTTTTTGTGTACCTGGCTTCCTTTTACCATACACCTTCAACATTACTGGTTCTGCCTCACCACCCAGCAACAAATTCGACAGGAGGATAGCATCTTCTCCTCTAACCCTCTCAGTTATGCGAATAAACTCATTTTTGTTCCTCATCTTTGTTTGATGATTAAGCTATTTTGATGGCTTATGTTGTTTGATTGACAACAGGGTGATGATGTATCTGATGAGTTGTTCTGGGCCTGTTTTGCAGATAAAGCATGCTCATTATTTTCATGGGGGTTACTCCATTTATAGCTGATGTTTCAGTGAGGGAACGTTTGTTCTCTTCTCTAGGAAAATTATCTTACTAGATGAGGCAGGAAAATTTTATCTTCTTGTCATGCTAGCAAGAAGATATGATAACATGTTACCACTTGTGGTTGATATGCCAATAGAAATCTTGAAGAACAGTGATTTGTAAAGAGGAAAAAGTTATGGGATATTAAGCAAATTGAGTTTGACATCAAAAGTGTACGGCTTTGAGTAGATTTTTCTCAATTTATTGATGTGGGAGGATGTATTTCTATATCATGATTTATGATATGAACCTCATATCATTGTCAGATTTATCAACATCATGTAGTGCTTGGGGTATTTGGATCATCCTTGACAACTAAGATCTTAAATCAGGGTAATAAGTGAAGAATCATTAGACATGCTTTTTGGCACTGTAAAACTTTTGAATTACCACCTTTTAAAAAATAAAAAATAAAATAGAAAGAGGAATTATTTCCCTTATATAAATATTTGAAGCTAGTGACTACTCTTGAGCAAGAGGTGGAACTATTAAGCTTGTTGTTTGGCAGTGTAAAAATTGGAATGATCTCTGTCCCTTTATGTAAAAATTTGAAACCTGTAATTACTTGGTAGTCCCTAGTTAACATGTGGAGGGACCAACTTGTAGATGGAGTACAACCATGGGATCCCATTTGTTCTTATGAAGGAGTTGGCAAAATGGGCATATGTTTTTTCTCTCGGCATAACAAGCTTTGCCTTTTCCCCCATTTTATTTGTTATTTTTGTAGATGAGAAGGAATTTGTTATTATTTGATTGATCCATTTGTTCTTATTAAGGAGTTGGCGAAATGGGCATATGTTTTTTCTCCCGTGCTTTCAGGCATAACAAGCTTTGCCTTTTCCCCCATTTTATTTGTTATTTTTATAAATGAGAAGGAGTTTGTTGTTATTTGATTGGGTATAGGATAGTGAAGTGTAAGGGAGGCTATTCTTCTTAGTTTGTCTTTTATATAGAAGTTGCAAGATGTAAACATCTTGGATTTGCATGATTTAAAATTTAGTGAAATTTTGCAAAATCATTGAAATTCTTTACTTTTAGGGGTGGCAGAAAAAAATACCAGGGGAATACAGAATTTCTAAAATTTGCAAAAATGCTGCTAAAATTTTCCAAAATTTTGATAATCAGTGAAATTCTAGGAAAATTGTGCTGATATAGATACTTTCGATATGAACTTTTCTGCTTGAGCTAAAACCCTTTTTAAATCAAATCATTTTCTACAGTTGTTGGTTTTGTTGATTCTAGAGCAAAGATAACAACTCCATCTCAATCCTTTATGGTAAATAGTACTGTTTAGTAATTATTTAAAAAATAATTAAAATAAAATTGATAAACCTTATATTTATATTTATATAAAGTTAAATGTCGTTTGAAATGTATAATACATACATTATAGTTATGTTCTACTTAGATTGGGCTATAGAAAGAGAGATGCACAGCCACATTCGCATACATAGCAATATAAAATGTTTAGGATGGTGTCTGCCTAGTATCTACTGAGTAGTGTAATGATTAATGTTTGAGCGGATGAATACGAGCATGTTCATGAGAATACGATTTGTTATCATACATGATGACTTGCACTGAGTCTTGTAACTGTGGAGAAGCAATATCATAAGGTAGCCACCTTGCCTAGAATAGAGACAAAGACCTCAAGCGAGCGTACAACTCCATGTGGTATTGAGGGGGGCCATGACGGAAGAATTTTATTTTGTTATATGCTTGAAATATCTAAGCCTTGGATGTAAAAAAAAAAAAGGTATGGTAATGAATCATATCCTCTTGCTAGCATGGCAACAATGTTAGTCCCTTGCATGTCTTTTACTTGTTTTACATAGATGCTTTTGTATATATATATATATATATTCTCTAAGTGTATAATCATACTTATCTTTCAAAAAAAAAAAAAAAAACATGTATAATCATAATTATTTAATATTCCTTGAAGTTTCATTAAAAAAAATCCTTTTCCTTTCCAAGATTACCCATATAGCTCTCTAATTTTCACAAATATTTTATTATTTCAAAACATCTTAGCGAAGTTTCCCTGAAATACCCCTAACTTCGCAAAATTTCATTGAAATTAAAATTTTGAGCCTTTGGGTCCATGTTGATCTCATGGGTGGTGTAGTTAGTGGTATTACTTTAAGTTGTCGAGAGAGCAACTCTGTACATGGCTTTATGTGAGTTTGCAGGACCATCCCGTTTACACACAACCACATGGAAGATGATTAAATAGGTTTTTGAAAGTGATAGTTTCTATTTCAGTACTTTCATTGAAACATGTCTCCATGGTAAATCATCTCATTTCTTTATAAATTTGTGATGGATTGGATTCCAGTGTGGATAAGCAACATAAAGTGGTAGGAAAAGATGCAGGACTTTGAGATTGTGAGGTTTTATTCTATTACAACAATTGTCGTGCATGTTACACACTAGAAGCCTACTTTTTGGCTTAGTTATGTAAATTATGAGTCTCTAGGGGTGTTATTAGTAATTTTTTTCTGGTGGTTCTAAAATGTTGATCTTTTCAGCCCTTTGGAGGAAGTGTTAGGTTGGAATTTGTTCTGTTCTTGGACTAATTCTTGACCGAATACTAGCAGGGGATTTGTTTTGGGTGTTAGCTATGGGGGGGTCTTTCAAGTGCTTTCTTGACCTGTGGTTGGTTGGAGTTGATGATGATGATATCATCATTATCATCTCTCTCTCTCTCTCTCTCTCCCCCTCCCTCCCTCCCTCCCTCCCTCCCCTGGTTTAGTGGGGGTGGGTGGGGTGGGGAACTGGACTAGAACACATTATCTCATAATTGTCTATGTTAAGATTGTTAGAAATAGCTATGCTTCATTGCTTTGGACTCAACTTTCCACAGTAGGTTGGATTGTTCATCATGAAAAAGAATCAGGTGGTTTAGGCTTGTTTTTGCTAATGCCGATAATAATAGTTTCTGCTATTAGAAATCATTATTTGTTCTTTGTTGGTATTGGGGGTTATTTGTTGCTACATGCCTAGGCATTAACAGGCTTTTTGGGGAAGTCAGAAGCTAGACTTCGCTCCATTCTGTTGATTGCTATAATTCTTGTGTACTTTTACATGTCTAGCAGGTGGTATTATATATAAGTGGAATATGGTCTTGCTGTAGTAAGATTTTTTGGTTGATTACAAATTGGTTCTAATTCGGTGAAGGACCAGTTAGTGAAACTTTTTTAGATTCTTTAGGAACTCATTTTGAAGAGTAGATACAAGATTGACAAAGTTGAGGTGCCTTTTATTTTTTTATTTTTTTCAAGCAACACTTGATGTCAACATTGTTCCCTACATGTCAATAAAAAATACCTGCTTACAATGAAGAAAAAAGTTGGCAGGTTAGAGGACTGTCTGCTGCACATTAGGAAGAATTTGATTTGGTTAAATTTATTGAGAGCAATTTGATTGCTATAAATTCACATATAATGTGCCTTAGATTTGTATGATGTCTTTAGTTTTTATGGTAAAGACTTGAGCCATGAAAAGAAACGGAAAAAGGTAATATTGATCCTGTAATTTCCATGCCATCATGCTTTCCTAGGCATTCTAAATCTTAGGATAGTGTTAGCAGGCTCTAGGAGGGATAACATCTCTGGGATTTATGTTGTCAATGATACTCTCTATGGATCTTGGAGAAAAGTCCAAAAAAGAACACTAGTTGTACTTCCCTGACTGAAGGAATCTTGAAAGGAGATGCTCAAATATTTTCTTGTTAAATTTGAAGAGCAGAAGGGGGTGGCTTTTAAATATGCTAGTTTTTGGATGACATGAAAAGTCTGCTTACTCCCTTGCTTGTTTGCTGCTGTGCATTTGGTTGTCTTTCCAAGGAAAATTATCACAGAAAGATTTATAAGGTCATAGATTTTTCTTTGTTCTCATGTATGAGGTTGCAGTCTTCAAAGTTAGACGAATTCTTGAGGTAGCTTTAATTAACAATTATTATGTGCAAACAGAAGTTTGGTGTGAAATTAAGATGAGAAAAACAGACTTGGTTTTCTATACTTATCATAATCATGGAGTCTTAGATGAGATGCTTCAGCATATTAGAAATATTCAATATGTGGATGCCATGTCACTGGTATGCCTGCTTGATGATGGCATACTCATTTTCTGCATTCCTTTGTCCAAATTTGTTGCATGTTGAAGCATTTTTGGTAATTTTTGGTGCCTTGACTTTTGTATAATTTTATGTGAGTGTGGTTGTAAGCAGTGGAGAACAATGTACTACCATTTAATATACATATTTATCAGTTTTGAGTTGTGGGTTGAGTAGGCATATGGTAATCTACCTTAGGCTCCTATTTCCTATATGGGATCATATGGAGAACTTTGGTGGGAAATTCGTGGATATGGAAGGGGCCAGGGGGTAAATGGCAGGATGGTTATGATTGTTCAGAAAGCCCTTGTCTTCCCACATATTTGCCCCCTTAAAACGATAAAGTTGCTGCGCCTTGATGAATTAGCAGCAATTTGATTTTCTATGGAGTTGGAATAATGAAAATGTCTTTTGGTCAGAAATTTACACATCCCAGGGAACTTACTAGAATCTTAAATACGTAATAAAATAAATAAGAATCAACTAAGAAGGTATTTTCATATGGACGAAGACCATTGACAGCACTGGTGAGGATAGCTCTACAGGTGAGGGATGAAGCTGAAGACATGAACAGAAGTAGTGAGGAAAGATTTGATGAAGTACCCATAAACCAAATATGTGTCCCTGGAGAGTGGAATGATGCCAGACGGACCACCTTACATTCCCCGTCTTTCGTTCTAGTGTGTTTTTGAACCCTGCTGATTACTGATAAAATTAAAATGGTATGGTGCTTTCATGACTGTTTTCCATATCTCTACAATACTCGGTAATGTCCCTGCTTCAAAGCCCTGGTGCAGAGTGCTGCTGGAGAAACCTAGTGTTTCCACAGACGGAGATTAGTTTGGATGTAAAACTGAGATCGTTTCCTTGTGCCCTACTTACTCGAAATATTAGCTTGGGTTTGAAGCAATTTTGATACTGTTGAGAGCAAAACTTTGAAGGGGTAGTACTGCTATGGTATGAACAATGAATTAAACTAAAATAGCACATCAGACTAAAGACTACACGTGGAATCTAGGAGTGTAATGCAGTTCAGTTCTAGAACTAATTGACAGTTTTGCCGTTAGATTGATTGTAATGGTGTGAGTTTATTCTTATTGTGGACATCGGGTGGTGCCCACTTTGTGCTCGCTTTGTGTGCCAATCCCCTCCCCTTTTTGGGTACGAGGGTCGATGCTTTTTTTTTGGAGTCGCCACCAACTCGGGTTTAACCGACGGAGTTGGACGTCGGTTCCCCTCTTTGAGGAAAATGAGAGGTCTAAACCCAAAGGTCTAGAGTTTAACCTCTAACACTAGTCTAAGTTCTTGAGATTTAGGGTAAGTTGTTTGGTTGCATTTAGGGAAAATGTTAGGTATCCCAAATACCCGTTTTTTTATGGCGGCTTCTCCCATTCATACAAGTCTTAATCTTATGTTTATGCCCATGCTTTGTTAATCGTGAATTGAGATGTCTAGATTTCGTTTGGTTTGAATTAAAGGTTAGTTGAATTTTTCTCAGGCATAACGTATGTTTTTGCTTTCAACGCCTGAAATTAATTCAGGGTAAAAAACAGGCATCGGCTTATGAACAATCCATAAACTATTCTTAATTTTGTCATATTCTAAACACAGGAGACCCCTCATGGGTTAGGTCCTTACAGAGATGGTGGACCTCTCTGAGTGGCTTGCTGGTTGACTCCTTAGGGTTAGGTGTTAACCTTAACGGAAGGGAGAGAAAAGAAATTAAGTTTATTTTTCTGGTTTACAGGCCTAACGCCTGTTTTTTATCTTGATGCCTGTTTTTCCAATGCCTGAATATTAATTCAGGGTGAAAAACAAGCGTTGGAGAATCAGATCAGATTAGCACTCTTGTGCAATCTTTTAAGACAGTTTAGTGGGTCCTAACACTTTGGGACCCCTGTTTTGGGGAAAAGAAAATCTTCTAGAGCTACACTGTGTAACCCTAGGAGTCCTAAGTACAGGCCACGTGAAGATATAATCTCCCAAAATAGGTTATACAGTCATCTGTCACAGGCCCGAACGCCTATTTTTTGGTCTGACGCCTGATTGTTCAACGCTTGAGTTTTAATCCAGGGACAAACAGGCGTTGGGTACTAAGCTAGTAGCCAACTTGGGTTTTTGAACTACCATAGTGGGGTCAAAGGGGCGGGGTCTCTCCTGGGTCTTGACACTAACCCTAGGGCAGACTCACACTTAACCAATTTCTAAAAAAAAAAATTATGATTTTTAAGACCTAAGCTTAAATGCCTGAAAGTTACTCCAACGCTTGAATTTCCATTCAATGCCTGTTTTTTTTTTTTTTTTTAAATTCAGGTGTTGGGATAGAAATAAGGGTCCACAGAGGTGCAAATGCACATGAGTGACTCTTAGAGGTTGAATACGCCATGGGACAGGGCTGAGGAACAATTAGGGCTCCCTGGGGTGGGTTTCAGATCCCAATGCCTAATTTCTCCTTTGACGCCTATTTTTTAATTCACTAAAAAACAGGTGTTAGTTACTGGGAGAAAATCCAATAGCTGGATTTCTCGATTTTGGAGTTTTTAGGGTTTTGCAAAAATCCTAAAATTAAGCATGCTAGTAGGAGATATATACATGAACATCATATAAAAATTTGGGTATCAAGACATATATAAAAATTCAAACAAAAATCAGCAAATATTCACTAAAACTAGGTCTTTAAAGACCCGATTTTTGGGGTCTGTTTGGGGGGCCATCTCAAGGCCTTCCACAAGTCCTAAATTCGTGAAATTAAATCTATAACATTATACATATGTCTAGTCTAACATAGTCAAATTTGTGTTCAAGAAACCTTCTACAAAAATCACAATAAATTCAACATGATAATTGGTAAAAAATAGAAGTAGAGGCTATTAAGCCTCTACTATGTAACCTGAGTTGGGACAGAGTTCTAGCATGAAATTGACAGCATAACAACAAGATAATTAACATGAATTAGAGGGGGGGTGAATTTGAACTTGGTTTAGGCTTACCTTGCCTAGGGTTGATGAAGCTCTGCAATTTTCTTCTTTTTCTTCCTCTTTCTCCCATTGCAAATTA
>JAOXJP010250817.1:0-11599 GCA_025762735.1 Platanus orientalis
TGCCCCCCCCCCCCCCCCCCCCCCCCCCCCGGCCGATTTTTTTCTTTGTTTCTACATTTTTTTCTCATACTTTTTATCCTTGTAGAGCTGCACGGTTGATCTGCCTGGGGGGCCATTGGAGATTGAATGGAATGAGGAAGACAATCATGTTTACATGACGGGGCCTGCTGAGGTAGTGTTTTATGGATCTGTACCCATTTAATTTATCCACAAACAATTCAAAATATCACCTCCTGGTGGTAAGGAGATAGACAATCCATTGTAACCAGGATTTTGTAGAATTATATACATTTATATGTAAGCTTTAGAGTAAGGCCTGTCAAATGTTTCTATGTTTTAATTATTAAATATATATATATATATATATATATATATATTTCTATTCATAAAAAAAAGAGGCCTGTCAAAAGTAGAGAAGTCTGTTACATATTTGTAGTGGTTATGTACAACTTCTCATACCCATAGCATGTTTTTAACAAAGGTTGTCATATAGAGCCATCGGCAGTTAGGATTAAAGTTTTAAAAAACCCTGTAATTAAATGTTTTCCTCGTTATAACCAAGGTTCAAATTTTCGATTTTGATGGATTTTTCACCTTAAGGATTTATGAAAAATTTGGGGAAATTTCGCTAGAATGTTTTTGAAGTATTGAAAAATTTATGAAAAATTTGATGTGAACCACTCACAACTCAAATAACTATATAAAACATTTAATTTAGGTACAAATAAATCATATAAATAAACAAATGGCAACTAGTTATTTTTTTATAGATAAATGACTACCAAACATGTCAAATTGTATGATTACCTAATTCTTCATCTTGTATTAGTCATATGCTAAAAAAAATCAATTATATAAATATATATTTTATCATTTTTAAAAAGAAATCATTTTAATTATTTTACAAACAAAAATTAAACATATTGTTTACTAGAAAGGTTTTAAGTGGAGTTATTATTTTTGGTCTAGAATCAACGAATCGAAAATCACAACAAACAATAGAATTAAGATGGGTATAACTCATACATAATAAATTTTGTCAAAAGTATTAATTTTGTCAATGTTTCGTTAATATTAACATAGTTTCGTTGACATTTCGATGAAATTTTGGAAATTTTGTATTCCCCTTGTATGTCATTTCACTACCCTTTGAAATGAGAAAATTTTGACAAATTTTGCTGAAATTTTGAACCATGGTTATAACAGCTATTTATCCCCATCATTTTAGGTCTCTTGTTAAATTGAAACAACAACAACAACAACAACTACAACAACAAACAGTCTTATCCCAAATATTCGGCTACACATCCTGCTCCGCCATTCCACAGTATTGAAATTGAACAATGTTATTTTCTAAGTCTAGTCTAGTCAACTGATTTGTGAGCATAGAAGGTGTTCCTCTCTGCCCCCCACCCCTCCAAACATGACTGTCACATATCACATAGGGATAAGCTTGACTGGTCCAATCGCGAGGCTGAAAAAGCTTCAAGGTATCCATTGATTAAAATGCCCTCCGACCCTTTTTCTTCCACCTCGAGATTGGCCTACGTGCTGCACTACAGAGGACCCTGACTCGCTTAACACCTTCTCCCACTTCAATGGTGGGTTTGCCTCCCACCAAATTCTAGTGTGGTTTATCCAAACAGTGGTTTGACATTAGGTAGCTGGATTAATGAGTATGTTTGCCATGTAAAGCACCCGTATTTTGGCAAGATCCAGGTTATTTATATACAAGGAGTGTTTGGGTGCAAGGCGCACCCAAACTGAGGATGAGAAACCTCGTATTTCTGTTCTTTGTCTGGCTGTGGATTCGTATGAGTCTGACCCATTCCATGGACGAAGAGACACCCCACCTTGGAAATACACCAAGAACTCTCAGTGCTAGAGCTCTGATTTGGTCACTTTTGGTGGAAGTTGCTTTCAGCAGTTCTTTCAATGAGATGGGTATAATTTGAAATAGCCAGGTTTCGGTTCTTTGATTGCAGTGACGGATTCAAATTATAAAAGGGCATTTGAGGACCACGAAGAGGAGCCATTTGTTCTTGCCAAATAAACTCTGTTTTGAATGTATGAAGTTGTATTCAAAAGAAGATGGCGACAGAAGTAGAATTGGAAGAACTCCTCACTCAAAGAAAGAAAGAAAAAAAAAAAAATAATGGTGACGGGGGTTAAAGAATAGACTAGTTGAATCGCTTATCAAATTATTATTATTTTTAAATGAGCAGATATCTCCCTGCACGCGTGCGTGAATGCGTTCGTTTCCCCTTTTTTTTTTTTGTTTTTTTCGTTGAATTATTTTTAATGGGAAACAAAGTAGTTTGTCTTCACTGTAGACGAGTATCTATAATTGATCATCTAATCTCAACCACATTGGATGGTATAGGACTAATAGGAGGACCCTGACCTTGTGTATTAAGTTCCATGAACTGAACCCTCTTATCAACAAAAGCCTTCAAACTGATGATCCTACCTTGGGATCCCTACAGATTTGGTCCGCCCTTAACGAACGCACATGGTCTGCCCATATGCAGCACTGGAGACGTGGCATCGAAAAAGTGAAAATTTCTCCCCAAAAGTATAAACCACTTTTTCCATGCCATATGTTCACTGCTGCGTATGGGCAACCCTGTGCGTTCATTAAGGGGTATGACCAAATCCCGCATCAGATCAAATCTCCAAATAATAATAATAATAATAATAATAATAATAAACCCACTAATCGTGAGTTTGGTGGGTTAGCATAAATTTGGGAACTGGATTTTCATGACGCTAGCGTGGTCTTTGGATTCGAGCATGTTCTTGTCTGAATACATCGTGGGTAGCCTGAGCTGGGGTCCTATTACATGAATTTGTTTTTAAAAAATGAGTAAAATAGAATATGAATTGTGGAGCGTATTTTATGATTTGGATGCCACGTCTGTTGGCCTTCCATTAAGCTTTTGTCCTCCTCCACTACCTGTGAATACTAAATATAAACCCTTTTTTTAATTAATTAACTAATAGCTTGTTTGACAACCACCTATAATCTAATTATTTCATTTGAGTTTCTCAAGACATTTGTAGCCATGAGGTCATGATGGTTTGTAACGAATTCATTCAAATTAATACTGATTTGTTAACTACAATTAGAAATGAAGTCATCTTAGGTTTTTCTATAAAATGAAGTGACTAATGTTATCTAGCACAAATTGGTACAAATCTGAATGAATTCATAACAAACCATTTCATTGTGCGTTGAAAAATTCAAATGAAATTATTACATTACAGGTGGCTGCCAAACATAGTCTAACTAATTAGAGCAATTCATAAGGGATATAGGACCACCACATTTTCTCTACTCTCTGTGGGGACGTTACTTTGTTACTTGTCACCCTAATTTTTCTTTAAAAAAATGCAAATGAAATTAATGGGGTAAGATACACTTGGGTTGGGTGGTGAGAAGATCCAATGACCAGACAAAATATTTAATGATATCTCAGCTTCATAGTTATTCTTGTTTTAAGAATTCAAGTCATGTTATGGGGCTCACCTTAGGTCCTCCTGTATATTATTAAACATCAAACAATAATAAAGCCTTTCTATCAATGACGTACGTAGTCATACAAAGTGGGAATATATGCCAGCATAGGGCTGTAAAGGGACCGAATTTGTTATCCGAATCTGATCCGTAACCTGTCTGTTTAAGGCAAATATGAATTCAAGTGGTTCCGCTCTGATTAAATATCCGGCCTGTTTAGGATATCTGATTATAATCAACCAAGTACAGATCTATATATATTGATCTGCACCATCAAATATCCAAATCCATTTAACTTAATATATATGCATATAAACTTTTATATGTAAATAAATGTACAAAAAAATGATGTTATAAATTATCAAAAGAAATTGTGATATTGTAATAAATCTGAAGGCTTTTGTGTAATCGGATATCTGGATAAATAAATGGATACCAATGTGAGTCTTGGTTTAAAATAGCCGTCAAATATATAATGGATACACAACAACAACAACAAACAACTTTATCCCAATTATTTGAGTTCAACTACAAGAAACCTATTCCATCATTCTGCTCTATTTAGGGTCATATCTGTCATTAAATGACAAGCCTTATCCCAAAAATATAATGGATATCAATATCCAATTAATCTTAATGGACTGAATATGAATCTATACGGCAAGAGGTGTTGATAAGCCCCATTGCAACCTAAGCGATTATACATCAAATCATCTAAACCATTAGTTACATAAGCTTTCCCTGTTGATTGACCAAGAGAATGAGATCAGCTCCTGAACCGGAGATGAAGAAGCAACTGAATTTAAATATTAGTTAGATGGATTTGGGCGGCCAAGCACTAAGCCCCTAACATATTACATACATTGAAAAGCAAAAACTCATTAACATATCGAGCAGTCTACGTGCTTATCACTTACTCTTTTTTAACTGATCCATCACAACGGAATTGACAACCAGTAGTCCTTCCCACCCGCTACTCTGTCAACTTTTGATAATGAATTAACAAGGGAACCACTAATTGAATTCGATATGCAACCTCAGTCTCGTCCTTATCCAAAACCCTACCATCTTCGCTGTTGAAGAAAAACTAAACGATTATAATAAGGAAGGTGACAAAATTCTCCTGTTCTCTTCTCTACCAAGGTTACTTAGTCCACAAGCCTTAGGAACTACCTTCACAATGCAGTAATATTAGGGAATAGAGAATTACGTGAGAATGCATGCATGAGGAAAATTAAAATTTTGGTGTGATTAAGAAAATAAAAACAATAAAGTACTTCTCAACTTGAATTGTTACATTTTTTTTGTGGGGTGCAATTATGATAACCCTTAACTTGACTAAGAGTGAACCGAGTACTTGTTCATTATAGAAGGAAGATCCTCCAGTTTCCTATATTTTGAGAGCTATGCTTCATTATTAAGACAATTTGAAGGATATGTGCACCAACAATGCTAAGTTACGAAGAAATCATAACCTGACTACTTCTAATTTGGTTTTCCTGATGAATTTCAACCTTTTCATGGTAGGGAAATGATATCATTTATTTGAAGTAGCTATTTAAATCCAAGTTTCAATTCCCATGATCGGTTTCAAGGGTCAGCGTCTCTCTCTCTCTCTCTCTCTCTCTCTCTCTCTCTCTCTCTAAAATAATCAGCATGACGAATAAGAGCATTTGATGTTTATAAATGCCACCCTGATTCAGGAACTACACTCAATGAGAACTTGTTTTATATCATGTACCCATCATCATGTCAGCTCTTGATGGAAGACTTGATGCGGTTCTCTCTCTTTCAAATCACACAGACGTACGCATAGATGACTACAGTGATATCCAGACACCCAGAGAAAAAGGAGTACTACAAGATGAATTTCACAGGCACAATATTACATGAAGAGAAACCTGCTTCTACAGAGGTTGGAGATTACTTAGGAAATGACTACAACTATGAACAAAGATAACAGAAAGGAAACCAGTTATATCCTCAAAATCTCAAGATTCTCTCCCATGTCCATAGTTGGAAACAAAATGATTGTCCATAGGAAACAACATCTTGATCTCTTCCTCATCCATACTCCACAGTGAGTCAGAACAGTAGTCCCACAAAGGAGAAACCATTGGTGGACAAGAGACACTGCACCCTTCTTCCTTACATCCCCCATAAACTGGCCCAGTGATCACCTCTTCCAGTGAAGCCATTTCCTTCCACATTTGATCCATGGAGTACCCTTTTGCAGCTTCTTCATCTCCTTTCACAGCTAAGTCACCAGTACCTCCGTCATCTTGCACACTTCCTTCTATGATCTGGCCTTCAGATAATGAAATCGTTGGAGTATTATTTGGAAATCGCGAACAACAATGAGAAGATGACGATGAAGACGATAAAGCCCGTTTCCTCTCTTGTGCCTTCTTCCTCATATGCGTTCTCCAATAATTCTTTATCTCATTATCAGTTCGGCCTGGTAATTTCTGGGCAATTCTGGACCATCTGAGTATGATTTTGGTTATAATTTAAGCAGAGAAAGGTGAATATAACAATAAATAAGAAAAAAAATGTGGAAATACAATAAGTCTAATAACTCATCCCTCTCCTATAACCTTAGGGTTTTAGGAGAGATGGTTAATTGCTTTATTTATTAAAGATGGTATCAAAGCAGGTTTTAAGTACCAAGTTCAAATCCCCCAGTGGACACAATTAGTCTCCGAGTGTCCCTCCCGAGGGCAAGTGTTGAAATATAACAAGTATATTAACTCATCCCTCTCTTATAAGTTATAACCTTAGGGTTTTAGGAGAGATGATTAATTGCTTTATTAATGAAAAACCAAGTAAATAAAAATGGAAAACATTTTTTTTTCCCTTCTTTTGGGTAAATATTATGATGGAATATATCAAACCTATTGCCCCATTGAGAGTGGAGTTCTAGAACGAGCCGCTCTTCTTGTGGTGTCATCCTTCCACGTTTGAGACCGGGGTGAAGATAATTAACCCAACGTAACCTGCAACTCTTTCCTGTTCTGTTCAAACCTACAATAAAACCATGAGGGTTAAAGGTAGCTCCCCCCACCCCCACTCTCCAAATAAGCCTATACCTAGTAGTACTGTAGTACTAGTAGTAGTATCCCCCGCCACCCTCGAACCTGAAACTTTGGCTATGAAATCCCATCGCCGTTCTCCGAATAAGCCCACGAAGCACACCAGTTGAAGATCCTCCTGCTCTGTCCATGGACCCTTTCGAGTTTCTTCTTGCACCATCTTCATTATTGTCGCTCTCTTTGATGGGTGTAAAGCGAAGGGTCTCTCTTGTTCCTATTATAGAGAGAGCTTTGTGACTCTTACGTACTAACTAGAGAGCATGAGACCTGTCTAGTTATAAACATTTATATAAGCGATTCTCATAGTTGAGAAGCTGTCATATAGTGATACTTTATTATTGTTACTTTTATTGTATTAGTATAATTGTAATGGTTGAGTGAACACCGTACACGTGGTCCATCGTGACCATCTTATGATGGGCATCCTTTTGTATTAATTTGATATGGTCATCATGAAAAGAATGATTTAATCAGTACATGCGTTCGTATGTTCTCAACTGTAATTGGTTCCAAGTATGGTTCTAGCTAGATTGAGGGTTTTATGTACCTTTAGTGGAAAAACTGTTGGATCGTCTTGGATGGATGGGTGTCATTTTTTTACTAATTTTACGATAGAGAATTGTTCATAAAGTGAGTTCCAATGTCTAGTTTTCATGGAGGATTGTGTCTTAAAATTTTTTTGAGTTGCCTTTTCTTTTAGAACCATTAAAATTAAGTAGCATCAAAGTAGCAAGATAAAGAATACCCTTTAAAAAAAAAGGAAAAGTTGATCGAAACTTGCTCGTATCAACAGCAGTAAGTTCATGGAAGTTGCCTTTTTCTTATTCGGGGAAACAATGGTAGTGTCCCTTGACTTCAGTAAATGGCCGGAGATAACGCGAGCTATAGGTAAAAGAAAGAAAATAAGGAAAAGAAAAAGAGCAAGAGGACAAAATCTTTGAAAAAACTATATTAGAGGAGAGATGATTCATTTTTACACCTAAGGAAGATCTCATTACCACTACACACACACACACACACAAAAAAAAAAAGGATCCGAAATCCTATTGGAAGAAAATGTTCTGTGATGACAAAGTGTCCGTAGTGTTTACGGTGAATTATAAAGACAACATTAGTATATATGTGCCTGTATCATGTCTAGGAACTAGTTAACCCAAGCCCATCGTATAATACACCTTAGTCTAGTCCTGGATATGAATGAAAAAATAGCTGATCATCATTACTCTTATCTTATTTATCAAAAAAAAAAAAAAAAATCATCACTCTTATCTTTACTCTAATACATCAATTAAGACCAAAAGGATTGTCTCCTATGAGTGGACGGTCTTGCGACAATCTCAGATGCACACGCACCCCCAAAAGGCATTTTGTCACTTTTGGGGGTATGTGTGCCTCTGGGACTGTGGCAGGACCGTCCGCCTTTTTGGGGGTATGTGTGCAACTGGGCTTGTTGCAGGGCCATCCTACTCATAGGAGATGACGATTGGGCGTCCAGTTGGGTTCGGTTGGAAATGCAGTTGAGCCCAACTTGGATTTTGTTCGGGTTGAAAACAATGAATCCCAACCCATAGTTAGGTTTACATGGTCTACTTCTTTTCTACTTAAAAGGGTTTTGTCCTCCGTGGCATATGCCGATATGGATTGGGTTGAAGCAACCCAACTGAATCCAACCCAAATGCAAATCGATCGGAGCAGGCCAATTTTGGCTACCCTCTTTGTTAACATATAGCCCAAAACAACAGACAGATCAAATTGCAAGAGCCACCTAATGAAAAAATACCATATGAACAATCAACAAAGTAAAAGCACAGTATACATCGATGATAAGTATAAGAGCACCACTCAATATGGACATTTTGACTCATCTAAGATTCTGCAATCTATATACAGTTCTCCAAAATCCAAATCAGTGGTCATGGGAACCAGTTGCGAATGAAATAATAGTCCAGTGTTTACCCATATGCGTTCTCAACATCTTTTCTAATAGAATTCCAATTTAATATGGTTGCAAGAGAGCTGATTACTTTTTTTTTTTTTGTTGTGTTTTGGATAGGTCAGCTTATTAGACATTATAATGTAGAACATTAAACAACATATTAACTAGACTATAATAGAGCCAGACACCTAAGGTGCTGGATGGCGTCATGTGCCTCGACTACTTCTAACAACATTATATATGTGGTGGTGATGTTATCACTGTATCCAGCATTGTACGGGCAATAGAAACAAAGAGGAAGACAAGCAATAAAAGGAAAAAAATGAAGCTGACTAGTTGCTTTGTAGGGTCATTGAGAGAAAGTGGGGGGGAAGGAGAGTACCCCAAAAGATGAACCAATGTGACCTGGATACCACCAAAATGTTGTGGCCACCCCACTAAAAACTTTTAATTATCTCTCATTCGCCCTATCTATGGATCACTTACAGTCGCAAACTTATAATACTATATCCATCTACTATAGTATATATGATATATCATTGGAACCTACTGTTACTTTGTCTTCTTCTATGAGTGCCAAGTAAGAACATTGAAAGTAGAGGTAAATTCCGTCTTTGCTATTGCAATTTGCACTAGTAGTTAGTGGAATTGGGGTGTGAGGAGTGTCGTCTCACCTCTCCTTGAGTGCCCATGATTTGGATTGGTGAGAGGGTTCATGAAAAGAGCGAGTTGTCGAGTCATCTGTCTTTGCTTTTGATTCATTAATGACTGTTAGCTATAAATGGGTTTAGAATGCTAATTGTGGGAGGTGATTTGTCAAGTTATATGTGTTTGCTATTGATTTACTCATGAGAATCTGCCTTGAATGGGTTTAGACTTCTAATTATGGGAAGGAATCATCTCTTAAGATTTTACATTTAAATGTGAATAGCATATAAGGTCTTTCAACTAGAGCCAATGTCACCTTTCGTGCCACTCTAGTACTACTACTTTGTTTCGTTTTCAACTTACGTGCTATAGCTCTAATTGTCAAGGTGAGCTTTCTTAGAGTTTGGTGCTTAAAAGTCGACCCCTTGTTTTCTGGTAAGAGACAATGGAGGAGAGCGCCTGTTGATCCACGTTAGAATGATTGACGACGTTTTGAGGCCATGTTGGACACCAACTCATTACACAAACACAGAGTCCATTACATTAATAGTAATCAAGGTATTAAGAATTGTGGCAAGGAGTCATGTTGCTGGACAATTGGACATAAGAATCATGAGATTGGTGAATGAACTCGGTCAAGACAAAATGGGTAATATATTTAAAATGCTGAGAGAGAGAGAGAGAGTCGAAATCCAGTTGAGTCAACTCAGCTGCATTCCGAGTTGATTTGTACAACTCAATAAAGCCTTATCCCATTCCCAATTTTGGGGTCAGCTATATGAATCCTATTCCCCGTTCTACTCTTATCTGGGGCTATAGTAATGTCTTCATTCACTACCTCTGGCATTTCATTTTTGCTAGGAAATGTGCAAAAGGGCAGGTGCAAATTGTTAAGGATATTACTTAAATCAGTGTTATAATAGAGGTTAAGAACTTGGAATCTTTTGTAATTAACAATGTATAGTTGTAATAGTTTATGATTTAATTGTAACATCGGTTGCTTTGATTATAAATAGGAGGATCCTCATAAGTGGTGATAGCGTATCGGTTTGGTGGGCTCCTTTACGCTGATCAGATGGTCCCACGATTGTCCCAAGTTCCTGACGGAGGGGGCCCTGCACACACGAAGCGAGGAAATGTTAGGAAGCTAGACGCCGGTAGGGTGTCGGTCTCTAGCTCTCTGATGGTCAAGTCAGACGCGGCAGAGGGAAGTAAAAGTAGAGCTCTCTCTTTTTAGGGTTTTTTGTTGTCTCATACCTCAAGGATGAACACTTGTATTTATAAGCTAGAATGGTGGTGTATCAATGGAGATCTCCCACGTCGCTTTCGCCCACATTCTTGGCCGTGTCTCTCCTTGCTCTTTCTATTACTTTATCAGAATGTCAAACCTGTTGCAAAGAATATTCTCTTCTCATAACTGTTTTGTACTTATCTTTAAGCGGAGTAGTCGGAGTTGCCGTGTTTCTATGTGTCGGGGAGTCTCGGGTGCCGGGTGCCTCAAGGTCTTGACTGGTCTTTTGGTGCCAGGTGATAGTCGGTGCCACTCATGGGGTACTCAGGGTCGGTACCGAGGGATGTTTCTGGTTTTTCGCCGATGGCTTCGGCATTTGGTTTGCTAGGGGCCGGGGGTTCCCAAGGGAATCCCGAGTCCCAGGCTGATCTTCTTGGTGACTTCGTGGGTCGGTTCTTCTAGGGTCGGAGCCATGCTGGTTTATCAGAGTCAGCTAGTAAGGGCCTCGGTATAATCTTCCCCATCAAATGCCCCCTTATTCCCGGGTCCAAGGTTATGTAGCCCGAGAATACGAATTGTTTACATCATTTACTCATTGTTTCAGTGTAGGTGACGAGTCATTTCAACTACCAAGGTGATATCGGTTGGGGATAAGCGCTAATGATGGCCTTGCATTTAATGAATTTTAGTTGTCGAGAGGATGTGCTGGCGTTGGTTATGAGTCACATCAAGCGTCGCATCTTCTCAAATCTCTAGGTCATCTAATGGCTATGTTTAAGCCCTTTGAATCTTTCGGGATTCACATATTGCCTCGTTTCACGGGTTGATTTTGTTAACATGTGGATGGTCGACACACATAAGGTCGAGAATCCTCGAGAGAGTTTATAAATCTCCTTTTCGACATACATTTTGCCTTTCTTTTATCACTGCTCACCATTTCTTGCATCCCTTTCGTTCTTTTTGGGCAATTTCTAGTAAGTTTTCTTCATCCTAGCGTGCTGTCATTTCTGTTTTCGACATCAACTTCACTTTTGGGCTTTCTTCCTAGTTGTCTCCTACAGTCTTCCTTTTTCTGGGTTACTATTCTCCAACAGCTCCGGTGTATTTCTCAAGTTTGCCCGTTTCTCAGGTACCCCTTTCGTACATTACAATTCGTTCTTTAGTTTCTTATTGTC
>JAOXJP010250817.1:11609-22020 GCA_025762735.1 Platanus orientalis
TTGTCTCCTTTCATTTCGTTCATTAGATGGTTGTTCTTCTTCTCCCCTTTCTACTTTTAATAAGTATTCTCTGGTCTTCCTTTTTCTTTCGGTGTGTTCCCGTTAGTTTCTTATTGCCTCCTTTCATTTCGTTCATTAGATGGTTATTCTTCTTCTCCCCTTTCTACTTTTGATAAGTATTCTCTGATCTTCCTTTTTCTTCTAGTGTGTTCCCATTGGTGTCTTTTCTTGCTTTTCTCTTCCTGTATCTTTTCATTTTTCTAGTGTTGTCCAAATGGTGTCCTGGGATACTATTGACCGAATGGTCGATGGGGCCGACGACTTGTCAGAAGTCCGAAAAAACCCCTCGGAGCAGGCCACCAAGTCAGCTCCACATAATACCCAGGGGGCAATGGGGGGAAATTTCCCCCGAACAGGATTTCAAAGCTTCCTAGTGCGGTTCTGAGTTGGGGGTGAAAACCCTGACTCAATACTATTCCATATATCTCATTCCTGAGGGAATCATCTTTACAGCCCTTGAGGAATCTAGGCTTTTGAAGCCCCTGCTGGCGGCGTAGCGTTGTACGAGCAGGCCCTCATGGCGGGCCTCAGGTTTCTGCCTTGGGCTGACACCCAGACAGCTAATGCCTAACGCCTGATGGATAGCCATAGGGTGTATGGTCCTATGGGAGCTAACCTTCAAAGGGGAACATCACCCACACTCAATGAGTTCTGTCTTTGCAACTGCCCCAAGGAACATGAGTTGGAGTGGTTCTATTTTACCAATCGGGAATCGACTCTTACTTTAGTGACAGCGCTCCCGAGCTCCAACAGTGGGTGGAGGAGTCGGTATTTCTTTGTCTCGGGTGAGGGTGAGGAGTACCCCTTGGGGGAGGTCCCAGCTATGAAGTTTAATCAAGCATGGGCATCGGTCATCAGCCTAGTGGGTAAGTCGTGACTCTTTTATAATTTCTTCCTTCTTTCATTTTTTTTAAGTTCCTTTCCTCAGATGGTCTTACACGTTTCCTTTTTTTGTCAGTTTCTAAAGTAGACGAGCTATTCGACGAGGAGGAGGCTCGTATCCGGGAGGTTATCAATTACCATTCCCATGCCTTCCCGAACTTCATTACACTCGACAGACTACATTGGTGTGGGTTTGGTCCAAACCCGGGTAACTCACCCGTTCTTGTTTTGTTTTATTTTTTGTTCCCCTTCTTTCTTTAATTGTTTCATTTTTGTTAATTTATAACTTTGGGTGTGCTTTTTATGCAATGATGAAGACAGACAGGAGATACTTCTCTCAGGCCCGAGAAATCAAGGACAAGGCTTGGGAGGCCAACAAGGCAGGCTCCTCTGCACCCGTCCAGGTTGAGGCAGTCGCGACCTCCAAAAAGAGGAAGCGACACATCGTTTCTGGAGGACCTTCTGAAACTCAGGTCCCTGAGGCCGTTCCAAAGCCTCATCTGGCTCCCTGTGATACTATCCAAGTTGTTGACTTGGAGGATGATGTTGTCTGTTCTTCTCCTATCCCTTCCCCCGGGGTTTAAGTAGCGGCTACTCCTGCAATTGCCACTGAGTCCCCTGCTACTGTTGCTGAGGCCCCCGCTATCTCCACCAAGGCCCTACCCTGACGATTATGACGACTACAGGCTCTGCTTGGGTGGCCTCTTCTTCTGCATCAGTCCCAGTAATGGGAGAGTCCTCGATGGCGCTTAGTTCTTGGCTAACGAGGTCAAGTCCCGAGGGGGACTACTTTCTAGGGGGCATTCCCCAGGTAGACCTCAAGTACCTAAAGAAGAACCTTTGCCCAGCTGCCGTGCATCGAGATATGACGCATTATGTGGCCAAGGTAAAATGTCTCCCCTCACTCCCCATTTTTTTAAAGATTTTTTATGTTTCATATTGACTCGACTTGGATTTTGCAAACTGTGGCCCTGATGACGGCCTCTCCAGAGATACAAATTCTGTAAGCAGGTTAGAGCCGAGCATTTGAATCGCCTCACCCAGGCCAGGAACGAGAACAAGGTCCTCCAGGAGAAAGCGAATGCCAGGATCAGCACCCTCGAGGGTAAACTAAAATGGTCCGATGAGTCTCGCGCCAGCTTAACTATAAAGGCCGCAGAGTAGGAAGCTCGTATTAAAGACATGATGGCTCTTTTACGAGATGCTGAAAGAGATGTCCGTCAGGCGAGGGATGAGCTAGGTAACGAGATGAACCATCACATTAGGATAGAGGATAATTTCAATGCCGCCCTTGAGAGCTCGGTGAACAAGAGTGTAGATGATGCCTTAGAGCAGGCACGCCTCGAGGTTGAGGTGGAGAGAGAGAGAGAGAGAGAGGGAGAAGATTCAGGAAGAGGCCTTAAAGGTAGCTACAGCCAAGTACCTGGCCTCAAACGCTTTCGGGATCATTAGGGCCGATTGCTTTTGGGAAGGGTTCGAGGAGTTCTGGGATATAGCGGTCGAGCGGTATCCCAACTTATACTTCTCATCTATTATTCCCAACCAGGGGGTGTCGAGGCTGAGGACGACCAAGAGGAAGAGGCTGGCCAGGAGGGAGAGGCGGTGACCGAGATGGCAATCGAAGAAGAACGAGCAAAGGCCAGTCAAGGAGAGGACATAGCAATCGAGTGGGAAATTGAAGAGTCGGTAACGACTAATCCTAGGGAGACTGTCTGGGAGGAAGTTGTCCTGGGAGTGGTGGCACCAGGGGACGGCAACCCCCAAGAATAGTTGTAATTTCTTCTTTTTTGTTTTGTAAAATTTTAGTATATGAATGAAATCTTCTTTTGCCCCTGTTTACGTGTATTGTTTCTAGTTTGTAATCTTTTCTTTAAATTTTTTCTAAGTGTTGGTGTGTGTCATGGCGATTTCTTCTCGCACTCTCTATGCGTGTCTAGGTAAGCCGGGATAAGTAGCTCTAAGAGTGTTAAAATTTTTCTAAGTGTTGGGATCCCTCGGGGTTAATGTCTTAGAGATGAATAGAGGTAGATATTTAACAAAAATTTTCCAGTGTAGATGCACCTTGGGGATAAAACCTCCTCAATTAAACCGAGGGGATGACTTAATGGGCCTCTCGTGTTTTCAGAAGAATGAGGGTCCCCGGTGGTATTCTTTTAGGGCTTAAGCTTTTTACCCATGTGGGGGCCTTCCTTGGGTGATGCCATTGGGTACTTTCCAATTTTTCTCTAATTTACGTATCTTGTTCGTGGGGGGGGGGTGTAGTTGTACTTACTTGGTAAAGGGAGTCGATTTTGGTTGCAATGTATGCATCCTAACAAGCTTCGGGCTTTTTTACTCTAATGAATTTATGGGACTCCTCTTTGCCTTACACTTTGTTTAGTTGGGGGGTAGGTCGATTCTGCAACTCTGAGTTAGCCTTGTGACTTGAGGGTTAATCTTGTAACCTGAGTAGGAAGCATGAGGCCTTTAAGGAATGTGCCAATATTGTGGCTTGGGGTCAATCTTGTGACCTAAGGGTTAGTCTTGTAACCCAGGGGCTAGTCTTATATCCTGAGTAAGATATGTGTAGCCCTGGATGGATGGGCTAGTCTTTTGGCCTAAGTTCAGTGACCTGAGGGTTAATCTTGTAACCCGAGGCTAGTCTTATAGCCTGAGCATGAGGTGAAAGGAGTTGGAAGGATGTGCCAGTCTTGTGGCTTGGGGTTAGTCTTATGACCTGACGGTTAATCTTGTAACCTGAGGCTAGTCTTATAGCCTGAGCTTGATGGCCTGTAATTCTATCGATCCTACATAACTAGAACATTTCACAGGTTAGAATTATAATATCAATTTTATTGATAGTATTTTCTCAAATGCTCTACATTCCATAGCCGCAGTAGGGGCTCCCCCTACATTGTTTCAAGATGGTAGGTCCTAGGCCTATTGTAGTGTGTTACCCGGTAAAGTCCTTCCTAGCTTAGTCTCAGCTTTCCCTCTGTTGGGTCTTATGTCGCCAAACTTACCTTTCTTAGCATTAAATCCCCGACCGCAAATCTCCTTGCCTTGACACGGGAATTATAATATTTTGCCATTTTTTGCTTGTAGGCGGCTGTATAAAGTGCAGCTTTATTTTTTCTCTCTTCTAATAAGTCGAAGATAGTTCTGAGACCTTCATTCTTTTCTAAGTCAAAATTTTTCGTTCTGTGTGTGGTCATTCAAATTTCGACAAGTATCACTGCATCGGTTCCAAATGCTAGTGAGAAAGGCGTTTCTCCTGTGGGAGTCCTTACCGTGGTGCAGTATGCCCAAAGGATGCTCGGTAGTTCCTCGGGCCAAAGGCCTTTGGAGCTGTCAAGCCTCTTTTTGATTATGCCCAGGAGCGTTTTATTAGTGAACTCCACTTGGCCATTGGCCTAAGGGTGAGCTGGGGAAGAGAAGTGATTCTTGATACTGAGCTCTGCATAGAATTCTCGATATCGGGCGTTATCAAACTGCTTGCCGTTGTCACAAATAATGACTTTGGGAATCCCAGACCGACAAACGATGGACTTCCAGGTGAAGTCATGGATGTTCTTCTTAGTGATTTTTGCCAAGGGTTCAGCCTCTACCCACTTGGTGAAGTAGTCGATGGCTACCACCAAGAACCTCATTTGTCCTTTCCCCATGAGAAGTGGCCTGACTATGTTGATTCCCCGTTGTGTGAAGGGCCAGGACCCCGCTATTTGGGCTAATTCTTTCGTGGGCTTCTTAAGGATATTGCAAATCTTTTACACTTGTCACACTTCTGAGCGAGGAAAATGACATCTTTTTGCATAAATGGTCAATAGTATCCGGCTCTGATTACTTTGTGGGCCATCGACCTACCTCCCGAGTGGCTCCCACATATCTCCTCGTGTATTTCTTAGAGAACATAGTCAGCTTCCTCCTTGGACAAACACCTAAGCAGGGGGAGAGTGAAGCTCCTCTTTTAAAAAGTGTTACCGAGAAATAGATACTGACTCGCCCGTGTCTTCACTTGCATCTTCCTTGTTCTCAGGTAACTCACCATTCTTCAAATACCTTGTGATCTAATTGGCCCATTCGGGCTCGAGGCTTGCCATGTTGACTTCCCTTTCCTTTGTCTGGATACTGGACTTGAGTAGATGCTCAACAATGATCCCGGGGTCAAGGCTCTTAGTGGCGGATGACGCGAGTCTAGCTAACTTGTCAACTTCTTCATTATCTTCTCGTGGGACTCACTGGATACTGAAATGTCCAAATTGTGACTTCTCTTTCTCTACTATAGCGATGTACTATTTCATATGCCCATCCTTCATCCTGTACTCTCTTTGTACCTGTCCTACCACTAGTTGGGAGTCGCTGTTTACTCTAACCCTTTTGGCTCCAAGCGTGCAGGCAAGGCGTAGGCTTATGATCATTGCTTCATACTCAGCCTCATTGTTGGTCACCTTAAACCCAAATATTATGGCATATTCGAGCTTGCTTCTCTCTGACATGACCAAGACAACTCCTCCCCTGGCTACGCTATTGGTGGAGGAGCCATCCATGTGTATAACCCACTTTACCTGGCCCACTTCATCCTCCTCTTATTGCTCTTCTTGCATTTCAGTCTCTAGGCCTGATGTATAAGTGTACTCGATAATGAAGTCGGCAACAGCCTGACCCTTGATAGCTCTCTAAGGGTGGTACTAGATGTCGAACTCGCTTAACTCCACCGACCACTTGACCAGTCTCCCCGAGGTCTCGGGTTTATGCAATATGGTCTTGAGCAGCTGATCTGTTAGCACCCGGACGGTGTGGGCCTGAAAATAGGGCCTTAGTTGTTAGGTCATGATCACTAGTGCAAATGACATCTTTTTTGCCCTCGGGTACCTCTCCTCTACCCCCCCTAAGGCTCTATTGGTGTAATATATGGGCGCTTGTATTCTGGCTTCTTCCTGTATCAGCACTGAGCTCATTGCCATCTTTGATACCGACAAGTACACGTAGAGTATCTCACCTTGCTTTGGTTAGTTAATCATCGGTAGGAGGCTGAGGTGGTCCTTGAGTCCTTAGAAGACATTGTTGCATTCTTCGTCCCAATAGAAAGCTCTTTTTAGAAGGCAAAAAAAAGAATGCACTTATCTGTGGCCCGGGATATAAATATGCTCAATGTTGCCACTCTCTCGGCCAACCGCTATACTTCTTTGGTGTTCTTCGGCGGTTACATATCGATTATGGCCTTCACCTTCTCAGGGTTTGCTTCTATTTCCCGTTGAGACACCATGAATCAGAGGAACTTCCCGACCGACACCCCGAAAGCACATTTGTTAGGGTTGAGCTTCATCCTGTGCTTCCTTAGAGTTTGAAAAGTCTCGCCCAAATTTGAGAGGTGTTGTTTGGCTAAAAGGCTCTTTACTATAGCATGTCATCCACGTACACTTCAATGATCCTCCTGACTAAGTCGCCCCCACATTCTTCAGCCGCATGACCTTGTAGTAGTAAAGCCCCCGATTAGTGATGAAGGCTGTTTTCTCTTGGTCAGACTCTTGCAGCCTTATCTGGTTGTACCCCGAAAAAGAGTCCATGAAGCTAAGGGTCTGGTGCCTAGCTATTGAGTCTACCAGGGTGTCGATCCTCAGGAGTGGAAAGCTATCTTTGGGGCATGCTTTTTTGAGGTCGGTGAAGTCGACACACACACACCACTCCCCGTTTGGTTTTCGGATCATAACTACGTTTGCCAACCAATCAGGGTAGTGGACTTCCCTAATGAAGTGGGCCTTCAGTAATTTCTCCACTTCTTCTGCGAGTGCCTAATTTCTCTTCGGGGTGAAATTTCTTTTCTTCTATTGATGGGTCTCGAGGTTGGGTTAACATGTAGCCGGTGTATAAATAGTTTGGGGTCTATTCCCAGCATGTCATTGTGCACCTAGGCAAACACATCCCGGTTCTCAATGAGGAAGTTCTACAGCTGCCCCTTGAGTTCTTTTGACAGGTCTGACCCTACTCAAGTAACTCTATCTGGCTCACTGAAATCAAGGATGATGTCCTCAAACTCCCCTCCTGGTTCTGCCACCACTCGAGTCTTTTCATCTCAAACTTCTAGGTTGTCAATTGTCATAATTTCCTTTGGGGTCGGCTCTCCTTTGAGCGAGGCCATATAACACTCTCTGGCTACCACCTGATCACCTCTGACTTCCTCAACTCCCCCTTAGTTAGGAAGCACATCAAGAGATAGTAGGTCGAGGTGACCACCTTGAGTCGATTTAGCGCCGACCTTCCCAAGATCGCGTTGTATGTAGAGGGACAATTGACCACCAAGAAGTCAACCACCCAGGTAACTTGTCATTTTCCTATCCCAGTAGTAACCGACAAATTAATAGTTCCCAACGAGAATAACCCGTCGCCCGTGAATCCGACCAGAGGTGTCTAAACGGGGCGAAGCTTGTCTCATCTGATACCCAACTGGTTGAAGGCTGGGATGTAAAGGATGTCTATCGAGCTTCTATTGTTGATGAGGATTTGGTGCATGATGTAGTTTGAAATGACCAATGTCACCACTAATGCGTCATCGTGTGGCTGGCTTACCCCTTACGTGTCCTTTGCAGAGAAGGTGATAGGAGGATACTCTACTTTGTAGTGCTTTATCGGCCTCTTTGTCATCATCATTTATCGGTCTCTCTTCTCACAAATCTGCCTCACGTGCGATCTTCTTGCTGAGTTGAACTCTCCACCCCCAGTAAACCCGCCAACTGTTACCCATATCTCCCCTATCAGCCCTTCCAGCCTTCTTTCTTCTTGAACAGGAGGGTCCCGACAGGTATCCTCGCGTCTATTCAAATGTTGCTCAACGATGAATCTCTACAGTCACCCCCCTTGAATAAGGGCTTCTATTTGTTCCTTCAAGTCAAAGCAATCATTTGTGTCATGGCCATGATCCTGATAAAAACAACAGTACTTATTGCGATTCTCTTCTCCGACGGGGCCCGAATCCTCTCCGGCCACTTGACACTTGGGTCATCCTTGATATGCAAGAAGACCTGCTCTATGGGTGCGTTAAGGGGTTTATAGTTCTGAAACCTACTCGGGGGGAGGTTGACCCGGGGCCTGACCTCATTGTTGTTGTTGTTGCCTTCCCTCGCTTGACCACCCCTTTCTTCCCTCGGTGCTTGCTGTTGTTCAATCTTTCTCTTATCCAACTGTGAGTTAGGCCTAGTATCTCACTTTTGTCTGGCGCTGAGAGTGTCCTCAGCATTCATATGTCATTACGCCTTCACCATGAGGTTGGCCATGTAGGACGGGAGATTCTTGGACAGAGAGAAGAGGAACTTGAAGGGCAGCAGTCCTGCCATGAAAGCGGCGATGATCACCTTCTCCTTGGCATCGTCCACCTGCAACATCTCTCTACTGAATCGAGTCATATAGTCCCATAGGGACTCTCCCTTATTCTGCTTGATGTTCAGCAAATAAGTGGCCAGCTTCCGGTGTCTTTGACCGCTAATGAAATAACTGACAAATTGTTGGCTCAATTCTGTGAATGTCAAGATGCTTTCGGGCTTCAACCAACTTAATCACACTTTGGCGGAGCCCTTGATCATCGTAGGGAAGGTCTGACACATGATTTTGTTAGGGGCCGCCTGTAGATTCATGCGTGTCTTGTACGCTTCTAGATGATCAAGGGGATCCTTGCCACCATCGAACATCTCCATCTGAGGCAGCTTAAACTTATTGGGAAGAGGTCGAGCCATTACCTCTGGGGTGAAGGGATGGTCTATCCTCAGAATCAATTTGTTGACAGTGGTTGGGGCTTTTCCTTTGAGGGCCTCTTTCATGGTAGCCAAAGCCCTCCTTATATCCTTCATTTTTTTCCTCCTAGAGGTCTAGGATGTGGATCCTTCCTTCAAGCTGGCTTGCCTCTCAAAATTGATAGGCCGTGCCACTAACCGCCTCATCTTCGCACTCCTGGTCAATGATTCTGGTTGAGGGGACACTGGGTCCTGGTCATCCTAAGTGGTGGTCATCGATCGCTCCTCGGCGGCCTTGCAGCTCTTGTATGATTTCTCAGTTTTGTTCCATCAGCAACTGTAACGCCCCGAAATTCAAGACCGAATATAGGTGTGAATTCGAGTTGGTACTATCCGAATCCATATCCTAATCACTATAAATTTTGTTCAATTTACATTTTGGACCATAAACATGTTCAAATGCAACAGAATAGTAAATAAAATGTTAATTGACATTCAATCTCCATAGTGCAGCGAAAATATAACCATACTCATTCTAAACTACGTAGCGGAATATAAGAACATAAACTCTAAACATCCATATAAGATAAATGACTAATTTATATCCTTAGCATAACCATAAATGTCTAGCCAATACCATCAAATGGTGATAAAAACATGGGTAAGCTATAAAGCCCGTGATAGAAGATACATAATGTCCCACGGAATAAATCCAATTTGCAAAAGTGTGACTCAATACCAAATCAGAACATACATAACAGATAAGAATTGAACTACCCGCGACAGTGATTAGGTTATAGTAAATGTTATAGAAGTAATAAAGCCAAATCAACATTGGCCCAAAATTGAAATAGATAATGTATGACTCATAAGGAAAGTGCAACATGCAACATAAATGTTCACTACGAAGAACTCGTGTAAATAAGCCTTAGCGCCTCTTGAATATGCTGCCTTAGCTAGTATATATAAAAACCGTATACGTACTTGTGGAAGCCTAATGTAGTTCTCAAACAAACATAACCTGAGAATGATCTCTAACAAAACACACCTGAGATCAAAATCAGCTCAACCCATGTAGGGTTCTTGAACCAAACCTCATCAAAAACACCTCATATCAAATCTAACGGATTAGCCCACATAAGGACTCTAACAAATCTAAACTCATACAACCCATGTAGGGTTTTTAACAAAACCAAAATCTCATATGACCCATGTAGGGTCTCTAACAAAACTAAAATCTCGAACAGAACTAATGGGACTCTAGTGTTGTCTTCACCTATTGATGTGACCCAGTGATTGGTTACAAAATACCTCGAGTCTATATCATTACTTCATGATCTATGGGGAAAACACCTCCCTTTAAAATATTTACCTAGGGAAAACACCTCCCTTCAATATACTTACTTAGGGAAAATATCTCCCTTCAATATACTTACTTAAGGAAAACACCTCCCTTCACTGTACTTACTTAGGGAAAACACCTCCCTTAATGAACACAATACGTGTAGGATAACCCCTCCGGCACACATATGTGGGACAACGTCCCCCAATGATGAATGCAATGTATGGGGGATAGCTCATCCGGCACGCACATGTGGGAAAACGCCTCCTAAACCAAATCCTCTAATCCAAACCGACAAGTAATAGCTCATACTCATACCAAAACCAAATGCTCAAAATTCATTTTTCTAACTTTCCAAAACTAACAATAAGATAAGAGCTCCAATTAAGACATGTAAATGCAATGATGCTAATATGAAACTCAT
>JAOXJP010250827.1:0-19597 GCA_025762735.1 Platanus orientalis
AGTCTCTTGTAGACAAGCAATATTAACTCTCATTCTTTTCATAGTGTCCACTAACTCTATACTCTTACATGTTAAGGTTCCTATGTTCCAAGTTGTTAAGCGAATCCTACTCTCTTGGAATAACTTCTTTATCCACACTCATCCAGGGTATGGGAACCCTTGCATATTTATCATTGCATCCGAGCGCCGATGCAACGCCCCTTGGTTGGTTAGGATAACTCATTCAGTCTTTAACCTATATTCCATGGTAAAGCCCATTTCACGGTGGATTTCAAATTCCCTGCCTATTTGCCACGTGAATGATATAGTCTAGTGGTTTGGTTGTACCCCATCCTTCTAGCAGTGTTCTCTGTTCTAGTATTTTAGGATATTTAAGTGATGGGCAATTAGCATATCACTAAGGGACTAACGCATGTTGGCACAATTTTTGTCGTATGAAATGTTAAACAGTTTAAACTATCCAACACCAAACACTATTGGGAAATGGATTTAGCCCGAAAACTTTTTTCCAGCCTTGAGAATGTTTTGTTTCAAATGTTTTTTCAGACAAAAAGGTTTGGACCCTTGAATTATTCGGTGTTTTTCCTTCTAAATCATTTTTCTTGGCTTTAATCTCAAATCATTCCCCTCCTTCCCCTTTCCCTGTGAATAAGATTTGGAAGTGTCTTGCTCCTCCAAGGTCAAAGTTGTTTTGTGGACAGCAGTTCTCAATTGAGTTAACACTGTGGATATGCTTCAAAGACGGAAACATTCTATGGCACTTTCCCCATATTGGTGTACTCTATGTAAGAAGGAAAGTGAATTGGCTAGGCATTTGTTTCTCCATTGCAATTTTTCCACAGGTGTTTGGCATTTTTTTTCTTTTCTGAAGGGCTTAAATTGTCCATGAGTAATTGATGTGGGAGCATACCATGTGAGGACCAAGAAGTTTGATGACCATGGAGAGGCCCTAAAGAATTGTCCTGGTAGTTAGAGTAGTTTACGGTGGGTTAATTTTGTAATAAGGCCAATAGTGCCAATGGTAGTTTAGAAATTTTATTTGCAAGGATATGGTTGTAATAAGGCTTGAAAGCCGAGGTTAGTTTAGGATTTTAGGCTAATCCCAAAGCTGATTTTTAGCCCAAGTTTTGTAAGGTCAGAACATGACTTTTTGGCTTAATTTTGGTATCATTAGAGAGGTTTTTCAGTTACCTTTTGTAACAAAACCAAGATTGCGCAGATCCGAGGTTATTTGGGAAAATTATAACCAAATTACTAAAGAGGTACTAGTGAGTGACGGAAATAGTATTTTTAGAAAGTTTTGTTTTAGAAAGTCTTAAGTTTTAGAAGTCTAAAGTTTGAAAATGTGTGTTATTTAGAAGTCTTTTTGAAATTAGAAAGTCCCTATTAGAAGTTTTTTAATTGTTTTTAGAAAGTCAAGTTTTTAGCAATTTAGTTTTAGGAAATACTTGAGTCCTAAGTTTAGGAATTTAAAAGTTACTGAATTAGGAAAGTATCAATTTTCTTTGCATTGTAAGCCTATTTAAAGGAATCCTAGACATGAATTAAATCAATGAATTACGTTTTGAATTTTGAAGTGAATCACGTGTGTGATTATGGGTGGCGACCTAGATTGAATCGTGACTCCCCTATCGTCTCTCTCCTCTCCTCCACGATGAGATAAATTTTTCTCCTTATCTTCTCTCTTAGTTTTTCTTCTTTCTTTCTTACTTCTTAATCTTCTTTAATTTTTCTGGTTTTCTGGTTTCATTCAATAAACCTAAAACAGCAACCTTGCGAATGTAATTTCACACACCAAAATAACTCCAAAATGTTGAAATTTGAATCAGTGATACATATTAGACCCAAGATTCACCTTGTCAGAATGCATAATTTTTTTACACATGTCTAGTGGTATTTTGGTCAATTCACACCACTGCCAAGATTTTCCGGAATTGAAATTTTGTTTTCTTTCCTCTTTAAAGTTGTGGTTGTACCTAGACTTGTTCTACATCAATAATGTTGGATGAGTTGATGGATCTTGTGTGTCAATGGAGCAACACAGGTTTGGGAAATCTTGGGCATATGTTTTAGGGTTGTCTCATTCGTGGGATCATTTGGGGGTTGTGGAAGGAAAGAAATCTATGAATTTTTAAGTGGTGGATTCTATTTTGAGAGAAGTGGGGGAGGATGACTTCTTGTAACTAAAGAATTTCAAGGCATTCTTACATCCATGTTTTTGCATGATTGGATATCCTCTATATCCTAGGACTTACCTAGATCGAAAAAGGACAATCTTCAGTGGATATCCCCTTCTAATGGTATGATGAAGATGAATTTTGACGGTTTCTCAAAATGTAACCCAGGGCAGGGTCGCTACAGCTGTGTTAGTCGTGATATCAATAGCAAAGTGATTCATGCTTTGTGTGGTCATTTGGGCATGTGCAACTCCATTCAGATTGAGGTGATGGCTCTCCTTATGGGCCATTTGTGAGATCCATAAGATGGGTATTTGGGATTGTATTGTGGAGGGGGATTCCTTTACAGTTATGGACTAGGGGTTATGTAAAGGGATTGGATCTTGGAAGCTTACTCCTTTGTTGTATGAGATTAGAGAATTATTGTCTTTGTTGAGAATATCTTTTGTGCATGTCCAAAGGGATTGTTATTTGTTGGCTGATATGTTATGTTGGTAGTGATCTCCCCGAGTGCTAGTTTCTGGGGTTTGTCAATGATTATGTTGTTGTATTAGCATTTGTTTTCTTTCTTTCCATTTAATAAAGTTGTTAATTACCCCAAAAAAGAAGGGAAAAAAAAAACCCAACACTATATGCTTGTTGAATAGAGGGAAGTGGCTTCTGAAAACCAACCAGCCACTTCTGGTTCTCTTAGGTATAAATCTGTGCATTTGGAATGCATTAATTATTCTATTGATTAATTGCCCTTTTGTTTGTCTTTATTATACTGATCCTTTGGTATTCCATGGTTGTGTCTAGCAACAATAAGTCATCTATTTCTTTCTCCTTTTTTTAGTATTTTGTGCCAACTGTTGCTGTTTTTTGATTGAGAGTTTGGGAATTTGTGTTGATAAAGTATATTTTTTGCAGGAGTGGTCTGTCCACGGATAGCAAAAAGATTTCCTTTGCAGAGATGATGCCAGATGATGTGCAAGTATCTAGAGAAGAGAGATGCTTCCGACTGTGGATCAACAGTCTTGGAACTGTTACATACGTCAATAATGTGTTTGAGGATGTCAGAAATGGGTGAGCTTGCTTTTTATGTGCATTTAGAGTCTGGAGCTTCTACCAGTCCTGCTTGATGTGCATTTCTCATCCATGCAGATGGGTCCTTTTGGAAGTTCTTGACAAGGTGTCTCCAGGATCAGTTAACTGGAAGCAGGCAACAAAACCTCCCATTAAGATGCCATTTAGAAAAGTGGAGAACTGCAACCAAGTTGTAAGGATTGGAAAGCAATTGAAATTTTCCCTAGTCAATGTAGCTGGAAATGATATTGTGCAAGGAAATAAGAAGCTCATACTTGGTAAGTATCTCCATCTTCAGCACTTTGTCATGTGAGTTCAGTAGTGAATATAATTAATTAAGGCATATGAGACTAACCCCATAAAGCTAGACGACTTCGTAATGTTACACACTGTCTGTTCTATTACACTTTGGGTAGCACAAATATGGTATTTTACTGAGGTATATTAACATGGGCACATATTTCACACTAACAACATAAAATTGACCAAGTGATTCAAGGAAACTACTGAGCATTGTTTGTCGTCTCTACTTTGATTATATTGCATGCGCTGAGATGAGCCATAAACTTTATAGGGCAACTGGAAGAAATAAAAAGTGAAACAGACTAGGTGATGCAGAATCAAGAGAAGAAAATTTGGATCTTCCTCTTTAGGTTAATAAAGGGTCTAGGGTTTTAAAGGAAGGATTAAAGTTGCTTGAAATTATTCAAAAATACGATTATAGGTAAGGGCTTTAAAGGATGATGGATAATTAGGGTTTAGAATTAGCGATTGATGTGGGGGATAAGAAGGTAGGTTATTGGAATTAGGTTTTCAAAAAGGTTTATGGTTATAAAGGAAATATTTTCTGAGAACAAAAAATTCTTGAAGCTTTAAAGATGTGGGATTACAAAAGGATTAAAGGTAGGTTTTACAATATTAAAGGAACTGTTTGTGGGTTGCTAATTGAAAGAGAAAACAGCAGTTTAAGGCTGCTGTCAAAATAGACTTTAAGAATGGCCGAAATAATTAAAAGGACTGTCTAGGTTTAGGGTTAGGGTTTAGGATTGAATGCAATTATGGTTTATTCAAGATGTATAACGTAATGTCTTACAGTGGAGTGATGGGCAAGGAGATGCGGTTTTTGTCACATAGATGTGCAACATCAGGCAGGGGACATTCTAATCGGCTAGAATAAGGAGGTAGTGGAGGTTTTGGAGGTAAAAGTGGGATCGTTCTTTGTGTCAGTGAAGTGCAAGCATTTGGTGGATTCCTTTCAGTGGATGTTGTCACCCATTTATGGCCCTCATGATGTGTGAGCTCTCAAAGATTAATGTGGAATGAGCTTTCAGGGATCCGGGCAGATTGAAAGCTTCCCTAGGTGCCCAGGGGGATTTCAATATTGTCCGCTTTCTATCAGAAAAAATGTCAGGTACCCATTCGTTGAATCCCCAAATACTTCTTTTTTCAAATTTTCTATCTGGTCATGGGTTGATCGATGTGCAGATGAAAGGTTCTAATTATACTTGGTTGAATAAGCAATCAAATCCATTCATGAGCCGCCTGGATCATTTTCTGATTTCTCCCACCTAGGAGGACAATTTTCTCCTCGTGCAGCTTTGGGCTTTGCCAAACCTAGATTTAGATCATATTCCTTTGTTGCTGGAGCATGATGAATCAACAACTAGTCCCTGTCCCTTAATGTGGTTGGAAGTGTTGGGATTGAGGACCTAGTTTGAAACTGGTGGAGAGGTTTTCAATTTAAAGGTTCTGCTAGTTTTGTGTTAGCTCATAAATTGAGAAATTAAGTCTTGGAAATGAGTAGTGCTAGGAGGGTTGAGCTAAGGAAAGAAGAGTGATGGCTAACACAGAAGCTATTGACATAAAAAAGCAGTGCTCCTCCATTTCAGAAGACGAAAGGCTTGAGAGAAAAAACCTCTAAAAAGTGTATCATTCTTGACTGTGGTTGAAAGAAATTTCTTGGTGGCAGAAATCCATAATTGCATGGTTGAAATTTGGCGAGAACAACACAAGATTCTTTTATTGGACAGTTAATTATCGAAAGAAAAAGAATGTTATTTTGGGCTGGGTAAGTTCTCACCCAGCAGTAGTGAAGGTGGTCTCTCAATTTTTAAAGACCTGTTTAATGAACCTTTTTCCACCAGATCCAGGCTAAATGGCCTTGATTTCAAGAGACTTCTAGAAGAATGGAGTATTTGGCTTGAGAGACCTTTCACTAAGCTGGAAGTCAAAGAGGGTCTAAAAGGTTTGAAGGAGGACAAAGCCTCTGGTCCCAACAGCTTTCCCATGTGTTTTTTCACAGAGTTATAAGATGTAATTGGTGAAGAGGTGATTGAGGCCATCATAAGGGAGTTAGGCTGTTGGTTAAAGGCTTCCCCAAAATTCAAAGACATATTGTTGGATGATTTCTTAAGAGATTGGGTCACTACAATCTCATGCTTATCACTTCAAGCTAAGAGTCCGCACATTTCTAGTTGGCAGGCACCTCCTCATGGAATTTTGAAACTTAATTTCGATGGTGCATCCAAAGGTAATCCCGGTCCTGCTGGTTTCGGGTATGTCATCCATGATCACAATGGAAACACCTCTCTAGTATTAAGTGAGCCGTTAGAGTATTGTAATTCCACTAGAGCTGAAACAATGGGCATGCTCATGGGGATTAGGGAGCTTAAAAAATTGAGTGTATGGGGCCATTATTGAGGGTGACTTGGCTGTGGTGATTGGGTGAGGTAATGGGAAGGTTTGCAACTCATGGGAGTTATGGAGTTTGGTGTATGAAATTACCGAGATAGCTGCAGACATACGTTGTTCATTTTCTCTCATTCTGTGAGAACAAAACTCTATGGCTGATAGCTGAGCTAACTGGGGAGTGGACCAACTCTCAGTGTTTTGTGGTCTGTCTCTTCCTGTTAGCTAATTGGGGAATGGACCAGCACTCAATGTTCTGTGGTTTTTTTTCATTTTTGATCTGCTGTTATCCTATTGTCTTTCTTTTCCTTCTATCAATAAAATTCAGTTACTTATCGGAAAAAAAAAAGGCTGAATTTCATACTACTGGATCTCTATGTTGTAATCTAAAGTTAACTCATTGTTCATCTCCCTTATCCCAAAGAAGAAAGACCCGATGCATATAAGAGATTTCTGCTCTATAAGCTTGTTAAACAGCTTTTACAAATTGTTAGCTAAGGTTTTAGCCCACCAGATGGAGGCAATCATGAGTTTCATTATATCTCCTTCCCAATGTGGTTTTGTCAAGGGTTGTCAGATGTTAGATTGTAGCCTGGTAGAAAACAAATGCATTGACCACTGGGCTAGAACAAAATGCGATGGGATCATTTTTTGTATGGATATGGAGAAAGCATACAACCCTGTGAACTAGTCCTTTTTGGATTAGGCTGTGGCCCGTATGGGTTTTGGGAGCAAGTGGAGGTTGTGGATAAGGGTTTGCATCACCTTAGGATCCTATTCCTTGTTGGTAAATGGCACTTCTATGGGTACTGCTAAAGGCCAATGGGGGATCCATCAAGCCAATCCGATGTCCCCTTTTTTGTTCAACATTGTGATGGAGGTCCTTAGCCTTTGGGTTTACAAGGCTGAATCAGTGGGTGGTTTATTAGGTTGTCAAATAGATGATATCGGCCCTTCTGTCCTATTACAGTTCACGAATGATTGTTTTTTCTTCTTCCCTAAAGTAGAGATAGAAGTAATGAACCTTTAAAGCATATTGCTCATGTCTGAGGCTTGTTCAAGGCTTAAAGTTAACCTCTCAAAAGGTAAAATGTATGCGGTTTAGGAAGGCCATGAGGTGCAAAACCTTGCCGAGCTGCTAGGGTGCCAACCAGCTTCTTTACCAGCTGTCTACTTGGGATAAACTCTTGGTGGGAAACACAAATCCAAATCCTTGTGAGACCTGGTAGTGGAGAGAATTCAATAGAGGTTGATTGGTTGGAAAGGGAAATATCTATCTATGGGGGAAAATTGACTTGATTAAGTGTGTCCTCTCAAATTTGCCAATTTATTTTATGTCTCTATTTTAAGCACCCTTGTTGGTTCTCTAGCAAATTGACAAAATTAGAAGGGATTTCCTCTAGTCTATGCTGGATGGGGCTTATAAATATCTCCTAGTGGAATGGAATAGAGCTTGTTGTCCTCTTGATCAAGATGCCCTGGGTATTTATTCTCTAAGAGAGGTCAATAAGACCCTCTCCTTTCTAAATGGTTGTGGACAAATGATCAGGAGCCCGAAGCTCTCTAGCATCGAGTCATTGAAGCAAAATATAAATCTCATGCTTTGGTTGGTTTAGTGAAGTTCCTAGAGGATCTTTTTAGCAGAACCTATGGAAAGATATTTTCATGGAAATGGAGTCTTTCAAGAGTGGCATTGGATATAGTGTGGGGCATGGTAACAAGGTCTCCTTCTAGCACAATGTTTGGTGTGGTGCGGTTTCCCTTGGCAGGGCTTTCCTGGACATCTATGTCATGGCAATGTTTAAAAATGGTTTAGTGGAAGATCATTTATTGAAGGAATCTCAATAAGGCGGGATGTTAATGACTCGGAGATGCTCACCGTCTCTTGCTTGTGAGATTGGATAATGCCGAGATTGGGGAGCCAGGGAGCCGGATTGGCTGATATGGTCCATGAATCCCTCCATCATGTTCTCTGTCCGGTTATGTACAACTTACTTCAACCCATTGGTCGCCCAGACAGATCAGCTGTGAACATTTGGAAGTTTAAAATGCCATCCAAATCCTGCTCTCTGTTGTGGTTGGTTTACTCTGGAAAGGCTCTTACCCACAACAACATAAAACAAAGGGGCATGCAGATGGCCAGCATAAGTAGCTTGTGTAAAAAGGATTCAAAATCGGTTGAGCATCTTTTCCTCCATTGTGACGTGGCTATCGATCTGTGGGGTGAGTTCCTCTTGAGGTTTTGTCAGCCTTGTGCTCTTCCAGGCTCAATGCCCTTGCTTCTTAGGGTATGGTATGGTACAAAGGCGAACCACTTTTCTCCTAGGGGTCTGATATTGTGGAAGAGCATTTCCCGTATTGTGTGTTGGAGTTTATGACAGGAGCGAAACAACTGTATATTTGAAGGCAAAGTGGTGTCAACCAAGCTTCTGAAATAGGGCTGTACATATGCCTGATTTCATGGGTTGCAGCTTTTCTATATGGGCTTTTGAGTGTTGTTCCCCTGTTTTCGTTAGTTCCTCTGAGGGGACTTGTAATGCTCGTGCTTGCTCTTTAATAAATTTTATCTTTACTGATAAAAAAAAAGAGAGTATAATATTGTCAGCACGTCGGTGACCTAAGAGCCGAAGTGGGCCCCATTGTCCACAAATATCATGTTTTACAACGAATAAATTAGTAACATATGGTAGAGAAATAAGGGAAGAAGAAGAATAGCATGTGAATAGTACATGTGAAGGAAGCACTCTTTCTAGCATCCTCCTTGAATATCTCATTCCAATGGATCCCAAGATAGGCAAATTCTGATGTGGATGGTCTAACTAAGAGTGGGGTGTGTAGAAAAGCCATGTATACAGGTTCTTATGTGGTAGAATCGCCTTTGTAAAGGCTTTTTGAGGGTTTGTCCTTTTTTTTGTCTTCTTTTCTACTGTTTTCTTGTTTTCTATGCTTCCTTTGTGTGCTCTTTCCTAACCCTTGTATCTCCTTTTTCTTGGTTTCTTCTAATAAAATTTCAGTTATCCATCAAAAAATAGTGCATGTGAACAGTAACTTGAAGAAAATAAATAAATAAGAAGATACGACTAAAGTCACACCAGTGGCCTCCTAAGAGTTACACCTAGGGTTAGAAAGCATCACACTTTCTGATCTGTTATTTCATAATCATCATTAAAAAGTGGATACAGTTTAGGTATATATAATCTGCACATTCAACTCCTACTAGGACTCTACTTTGACTTTTCAATTTAGTAATTAGCTACAACACAGTTTCTGTTTGGACACAAGTTATAAAATTAAAAATTAAAAAAAAAGAGACTCAAATAAAGACTAGAATATTAGCAAACTGACTGAACTTAATCTAGCTACAAAATAGAAAATCTGTAATACCCTAACTACCATTAAATCTATGTCATATTCTTTTCAATAATCAATATTTGTAGCAATGAAATGCTATTGTTTCTCCCCAAAATGATATATTATTGATATAGAAATATGTATGATCTGCCTTCTCTATACTCTATAAAGGATTTTCTCCAAAAAGAAGAATATATCAAATAAAACAAAAATAAAGGCTATAACCCTATATCAGCCCAACCACCCTCTTTTCTTGCGGTTGTAAACTTTTAAGGCTTGATCCCTATCATTAGGGTGCCTATTGATAGATTGCCACTAAACGTGTTTTCTAGCATGCTGTTAATTTTTTTTATGGTGGACTATATATATGTAAATTTTGTCTGTCACATGATACTATATTAAACCACCTAGTCATTGATTGAAACTGAACACAATTGATAAACCATTTATAGAATGGATGGCAGCAGAAAAACCATAGTTACCGGCAATCTCACTTTGCACATGAGTACTTGCTCACCAGGAAACACATTTGGGGTACTTCTAGTTTCATTTAGATGGCATTTTCTTCATACAAGCTTAATGATTCGATTGAGGTGGTGTTTCCCGTTTTCATTTCTTGTATTGTTGCTCACACTTGTTCCCTCTCTGACAAATATTGGAAAACTATATCACAAAACTGTCTAAATTGATCATTCAAGTGTAAGATTTGGGCATAAAATTAAGTGGTTATTTCCCATCCAAGAGGTGACCTACCAATTGGATAGGCCAGTTGATGCAAAGATGGGCCATTTCTTTGGTGTTTTCAGAGAGACAAGGAACTTTTTTTTTCCTTCACAATCACTAACACCTTCTGTTAAACACATGGACACTATATACTATTCCAGACACATTTGCGTATACGTAGAATATAATGTTTGCACATCTGCACTCCTGTTAACATGCTAACTTGCCAGTGTATTTGCACTGCCAGTCCCAAGCCCGGATAAAGGAGGGTTGTCAGGTTGGCAGCCAGCATAAAACCTTTAGCCAAACTACTTAAACATGAATCCTGAAAATTTGTTGACCTATAGATATTGTGGAATGGTGGAACAGGATTTGCGAAGCTGATCCCTAATGGCCGGGGTAAAGTTTGTTGAGTTGTGTTTAATAAGTGTCTTATTCGTTTTCTCCTTTCCTTTTCAATAAATTATTCTTACTGATCAAAATAAATAAATGGTTTGTCCTTGTTTCAAGCTTACCAACAAGAGCATAGGTATACATTCAGAAACTTAAAAGTTGTTTCTCAAAGTTTTTAGTGCCCAAGGAAAGAACCCATTATTGACGAAGCAAATGAATAAATTGCTCTTAATATTATCCAACTTTAAACTAGAATTGTTTGTAAAAGAAACTTACTCTTCTGGCTCCATGTCCTTAACTATAGTAGTTATTGCTACATAAAGAATAATTCTCATGGAAGGAATAATTGCAGTGACTTATTGGGACAAAGCTTAGAATATAGGATATGGTGATGGAAATGTCTAATGGTGCTATGGGTTAGCCTTGGCTTGGTTTATCCTAAACTTACATCAGGACTTTTTCCTGTAAGATTTCTGAACCGGCTTTGACTAGATAGGCCTCATGACATAAGCCAACAACTATATCCATTCTTGAACCAAGTTCTTTTGTTTTCAAATGAATTTTACTTCTCAAAATTTTCTCTGTAATTTGCAAGCATCCATGTTATGTTTGTCATAAGAATGATCTGTGGTTCAAACTGCATTGAATCGTTTGGTTTGTTTTAGCGTTTCTATGGCAGTTGATGCGGTTTAATATGCTCCAACTCCTGAAAAACTTGAGATTCTACTCCCAAGGAAAGGAATTGACTGATGCAGATATCCTAAATTGGGCAAACACCAAGGTGAAGAGCACAGGAAGAACTTCTCAAATGGAAAGCTTCAAGGTAAACAAACCTTTATTAATTACCCTTCAATCCTAAACAATTATTGATGGTTTTGAGTTTACTGCAACTCTTCTTCAGGATAAGAAACTATCAAATGGGATATTCTTCCTTGAGCTTCTTAGTGCTGTAGAGCCAAGGGTTGTCAACTGGAACCTTGTAACAAAAGGTGAAAGTGGTAAGGTTTCTTGCAACTGGGGGAATTTAATTCCATCGTCATGAGTTCTGATCCCATGATATCTCTGGTACATTTGGATTTAGGCGTGGAAATTGAAACCTTATACAGTAAAATGAGAAATGCACCAGACATTTTTCATAGGCATGACACTGTTTATTTAATATTATTGGTAAAAAGAAAATAGAAACTGGATTTTTTTTTTACCAAAAAAAGAAAAAAAAGAAAGAAACTGGAATTTATTTAAATAAATTTCCTGTCTTGAAAAAGGAATAAATAATAATAGATCTATTAAATAAATATGAAAATGTCTGTCTTACTGCTGTTCTGTTATGGAAATGGCAGATGAGGAAAAGAAGTTGAATGCTACATATATAATCAGTGTTGCACGAAAACTTGGGTGTTCAATTTTCTTGTTGCCTGAGGACATCATGGAGGTAAGAACATATTTACAATGGATTTGTGTATTCATTTCTGACAGACATATAATACAATACACACACACACACAGACTGGGCCATAAACAATCTATGCAAGAGTAAACTGTGACCATCTTATCTCCCATCCAGTTTTGTAGGGTTGACGGGTCAACACGGTTTCTTAGGACTGAAAATGTCAAATAATTGCATATTGTATTTCTTTAAACTTTCAGTCAACTAATAAGCACTTCATTCCCTCCCCCCCCCCTCCCAATATAATATCTGTTGTTGGATGTGCATGTCAGATACTAGTTAAAACAAGAATTAGGGATATACCATGCTTTATATAGTATGGACATGGGGCCCCATCCGCATAGCTTGTGGTTGACTTTTAAAATTAACTGTCAAATATTATGTTGTTATATTAGGTAAACCAGAAGATGATCCTGACTTTAACAGCCAGCATCATGTACTGGAGCTTGCAACAGCCTGTGGAGGAATCAGAATTATCCCCCACCAAAGTCACTGAAAATATGAACGCATCTCCCGCTCCCTCTGTGGATGATGAGGATGGAAGCATTCTGGTCGATGGAGTTTCAAATTTGACCATGGAAGATGAGGCCTCGGTCACTATGTCTTCGCTACCGGTTGAAAATGGGACCACTCCCAATGGAGAATGACACCACAAATTCCAAGTTGTAGCAAGCTTTTACTTTTTTTCCTAGAAGAGCAGAAAAGAAAAGGAAATTTGGTAGCAGGGAAGTCCATAGAATGTCGGATAGTCACCACCTTTGGATGCACACTTATTTTCAAAGCACATGTAATCCAAAAAGTAAGTCCTGTAAAATCGATCTTCCTTCATTTGAGAAAGATGTAACTTCTTCTGTTTCTTTCATTTTTTTCTTTTTGTAATTAGAATTTGCCATTGTTTAGGTGTATTCTTTGGACAATAATTACATTGATAATGTTGAATAATATGAAAGAGCATATGGCCTTTGCCTGCTATTAGTTCGATAGTTTCGTTCAGCATTGCGTATTCGAATTGGCATTTCGTTCTATTGTTGTGATGATAGGCATTTCCATGCTATTGTTGTGCTGGGGTAGCATGAGCTTGAACGTGAAAACTAGATGGAGATTCACAAAGATTGTTGGGTTTTCCTGATACAGTGGACCTTCTTGTAACTCAATTTCTAAATTATGAGGGACTAAAACATCACGCATAAGACGTAGGTAAATAAGAAAGGATGAAGTACACAATGGTTCTACTATATCATTAGTTTTTCAAACAGATATTTCTATTAGTACGTGAGCCCATTTTGGAGAGAGATGACTAAAATAAATGGCGTCTATAGTTCTTTAAACTGGACCAGACAATAATGGTTTACTCTAGGCTAATCAACCAAGTTTAGAAGATTTCAGCATGTAGCCAATTGGGTTTGACCAGTCTTGTGCAGATCTGGTTATATAGCTGACTGAACCCACTGTAGTGTTGGGGTCAATGGGGCTAATCTCGCTGACCCAAGTTTTAACCATGAGTGGAGCCACCCTCTACTCCTTAGACAAAGGTTCCTCCTCTGAATCAATAATGGCGTCTGGGAATTCAACCAACAGCAATGGCAACCAGGTTTGGTTATCATGAAGGGAGAAGGAAGAGCATTCTGCACAGGTGAAGATGTTGCAGTGGTGGTTCATGATATTGCTGCAGGTCATTGGAGATTAACTGCACATTAGTTTTGGAATGAATACATCTAAAGTTATATTATGGCAACATACAGAAAAACCCAGGTTTCTATTCTCAATGGAATTGTCATGGGAGGTGGGACTGGAGCTTCCATACACGGTAGATTCCATATTTACAGAAAAATCAGCATTTGCCATGCCATAAACAGCACTGGGACTTATCTCTGATGTGGGTGCTTCTTTTATTTTTTTTATCCAGACTCCCTGGTTTTTTTCAGGGAATTTGCTGGTCTCACTGGAACAAGATTGGATGGTGCTGAAATGCTTGCATGTGGCCGTGCATTGCAACTCACTTTTGTCTCTGCCATGAGATTGCCTTTGCTAGAAGAAGCTGCTTAAGGTTAACACATCTGATCCAAACTGTTGTTTCTGCAATTATTGATGAGCTCTCAAAGCAGCCAGCTTTGAAGGAAAAGAGTGTTTATCACAGATTAGATTTAGTGATGGGTGCTTCTCCAGAAAGACAGTTGGAATAAATTTTGTCTGTTGAGAGGGAGGTTGCAAATGGTGCTGATGACTGGGTCTCTACAACAATTCAGTACCTAAAGAAGGCACCCTATGAGTCTTAAACCTTCTTTGAGATTGGTCAGAGAAGGGAGGCTGCAAAGTGTTGGCCAGTGTCTTATCCAAGAGTATAGAGTGTGTTGTCATGTGATGCGAAGAGCCATGCAAAAAAAAAAGTGCAAAGTGATCTCTTGAACCAACAAAGTATGGTTTTCATAGACCTGATGTATCTGCTATATATTCTACTAAGAAGTTGAGGCCTTAGTGGACCAATGAAAATGGTCTCTTGGACCAATAAAAAACCTCGATCTCTGTGGATCACAACCTTCTTTGAATAAAAAATGAATTGTAGTGAAGCTAAGTCGAAATGGGCAAATAGCAGCAAACCACTAATGGGCTGGTTTCAAATAACAGTGGGTTCTCTTAGCAAAAATTTCTTTTAAAATCTAATAGTTTTTTTTTTTTTTTTTTTTCATTAATTGAAAAAAACTATGAAGAGAAATAAGTGCGCAGATTGATGATGGCAATTCATGGTGGGGGTTGAGTAGCAATAGAAGTTTAAAGGTTAGTGGACTTCTTGAACCAGTTGCAAAACGGTGTATTGTAAAAAATTAACTACTATAGAGCAAAGTTTTCGTACAAAGAAATGACGGTTGGCAATAATGATGGAAACTAAGAATGCAACACCTATAACGTGAGCTTTTAATAACCCATACGACTCTTGGTCTAATGAAACAATATCAATCATCAATGCTGATAGAGACCTGGCAAAACAGTGGCAACAGAAGCATTAGATGCAAATGTGTGTTTCGCTGGAACTAACCATTTTGACACAAATGGCAAAAACGGTTCTGGTGGTAAGACAAACCGATCTCCCCTTTTCTTTCTCTTGTGGTGTGTGGATTAATGATGGTTAACATGGATGGGTGTAACATTGATATTGTTCAGTTCTGGGCATCCCAATATAAGGAGGGTGGTTTGTGTCTATTCTTTTAAAAACCGTTAACCTCTGCCCCTTGACAGAAAACAGACACATCACTGCAAAAAAGTGATTTACACTTCTTTGTTTTTTTTTTTTTTTGGGGGGGGGGGGAGGGGGCATATCACTTTTCAGCGCTGATGTACCCATCCCCCAGCAAAGGGGCAGTGGTTAGCATTAGTTAAGGGGAGCGGATCCAATCATCTTCGAACATGAGATCACTCTCCCATCCTGGTTTTGTTTTTTGGACTGAACCAAGTACTCTTTTCTAGAAAATGCATCAAAACGAGTAGAGGGGTTCATACATATAAGCATGATATGGGACCGTTGTCTTGTCTTGATTTTGTTCATCGGACTAAGCGAAGTGTTCTTTATTGAAAATGCATTAGGCCAAGTGAAGGGGTTCTTACATATACGCATGATATCATTTTCAAGCTAAACGATGTGAAATCTTACAATTTACCCCCCTTAGAGCCACACATCCCCGTATGCACATTGCAAAACTAATCCAACTCTGATACCATTTTCTGACATACCCAATATTTCAAATAACAAACGAATAACGGTACATGACAGTTCGGCAACCCCATTCCCAATGTTTACCTTTTAAATTCTGAGTAAACATGGTTTCATGGATCACCTGCCGAAAATTTAGCAATATAACTGCATAAGTAGAACCCATAGGAACAACTACCCCATGTTTATGAAGTCTATCACTTAATAAACAAAAAACATTGCACTTCAAATAACAACTCAACACATCGTCTTGTATGTTGTCCTCCTAACAGCCCCTCGATCATTAATAACAAGAATAGTTTAAAAAAAAAAATTAGCCAAAATGAAAGAAATGTCATATTAGGTCTAAACAAAATATATCCAATGAACTAATATCCATCAAAAGAATACTAGAAAGATCAACTCTTGTTACATGTACTCAGAGCCTTCTAAAAACCACACTTTATCAAACCCATCTAAAATAATACCCTTAGCAGCTCATTAAGTCTCTAAAAGGTCTAACTCGGCAAGTGTAAATGCATATATCAACATATTTCACAAAACATGCATATATCAACACATCACAACCAAAACACAAAATTAGTATCATACTAATGTATGTGATGCATCTCTATATAGAATATATCGTATAACAAATAAAAATCTCAGAAGTATTTCTCTTGAAAGTCAAATGTCCATAAACATAACATAGATTCATCAATACTTGGGTTCTCTCCATTATATCAAGAACAAGTAATATTATAATTAGACATCGAAACATACATGAATTCATTAATAATAAACAATCAAATACCAATCATACAATAACAATACAATATATGTCATGTCATGAAGCAAGTGCAAATAACACATATCTATATGCAACGTGCCCATGTATCGATGGGTCATCTCACTGTACAATTTTCTCAGTGTAGGATATAACATATATATCCTAAGCCCTTCGATACTTGGGCTGTCTCAGTAGTCCTACATGAATGCGTAATAAATTAATTTTACATGAACCATGTCATATCTCAATAATGCAATGCAGTCATCTATATGCATGCAATACAAACATTGGCACCCTCTAGTGTATTTGGCAAGTGTCACTGTGGAAGGAAAGCTCACAACTCCATGTTACATCTCTAGCATCTCAATATGCTCTTACAACTTTGCACATAATAAGTTCAATGTATTTGGTATCTCAATATGTCAGGCACCTCAGTATGCTTTAGTAGCTCATGGCATACCCTAGATCCCACTGGATGATCTTTCTTATACATGAAATCACTTAAGCAGCTCCAGATTGATCAAATCTGACAATCCCTTATGCATCTCATTATATGGGGATATGCTCAATAGCCCATATGAACCCCATTGAGCGGTTTAGCCGTGTAGGCAGCTTCGGATCTCCTTTATCCGAAGGTCCTTTCTACGTCTTACTATGCAGGGATAGACTTTAAATAATCCCTATAAATCCCAGTAAGCTGTCCATCCGTATTGGTAGCTCTAGATCTCATATATCCAGGGGTACCTTTTGCATCTCAATATACATGAATTGATTCAAAATAGCTCCTATGAACCCCATTGAGCGGTAACAATAGGCTACAAGATAGCCAATTCGGTCCTCACTATACCATCATTGTTGCACAATGCATCCAAGTGTGTGCACTGATGTTAAATCAGGTCTAACCCCAATGCGCAATGCCACTTATGCTTAGGGCCCTAAGTACTATCTGAAGAGGGAATCCAACCCCTCTAGGAAGCCTAGAGCCGCTCCCAACCACCACTGGGCAGTGCAACCGTAGTTTTAAACTTATTCAGGCTAGGAACATGTCGCATGGCATAAAATCATTGAGCCATCCATGCTTCTTGACATGCCACTTTTCCATGTTTGTTGTGTCCATGCAAGCGCCAAAATATATGCCTGGGAAAATATGGCCAGCAAATCTTGCTTGACCATATTCACCACTAGGGTACTCCACTTGCTGTAAACATATTAGTATGTTGCAAAACCTCTTAGCCCTACATAATTGTGTCCTTCCCATCTATCTATCAAACATCTTGGCCCCTCATTCTGTCCCCTCTCACTACATACGCATCTACCTCGCTAGCAACTTACACCACACATATCTTAACTATTTGGGTTGACTACATGAACTTTGATCCGTCATTATACTTTATATAAGGGTAATTATATTTTTCTTTACTCTTTCAACCTAAGTCAATTTTGGCCTCTCCATTGTTCTTTTTATCACTTTCAACAATCACCATGTCACTACTCATTGATATCAACTATTGTCTTAGAAAACTAGACCATTTCAATTGAGTTCTCTTTGCTACCCACACTCTTGCAATGCCATTTATTATTATTATATTACTTCTAGACATGTCATTCATCCACGTAAGTATTTTCATTTCAACTACAATCATTAACAGCTCCATAATTCCATCCCAATATTTTCTTTTTCCAGGGGTAGGGGTAACATCCCAGTATCTTTTTTTGAGAGAAACCGGATCCTTTGCATTAAGTTAAAATACGAAGGTTTTCAAAATGCAACAGCCTATATAAAAAAATTTAAAACTCCCACCAAATTTGGACAGGATTATACTTGTCAAATGGTAATACTCATTACATGTGAACGTAGGTTAACTTACTACAGAGGATCCCATTCTATTTGCCAATGTCCAAGTGTTCAAGTAGCTGCACCACTGCGGCACCATCCTTCCATAGGGAAGGCAAGGGTCAAATCTCCTTGGATGTAATTTGCAGTGTACGATGTCACATGCTTCTCCGGTCGTTGTATGGGTTCGATTATGTTTATCTGTGCGGCTGCCAAATCCTGTGGGTAAGAGTGATTATACAAAAAAAAAAAAAAAAAAAATTCACTTTTATTTTATTTGTTTGCCAAATGATCAGTTGTAGCAAATTTTGTTGTAACTTTTTGTAGTATAAACATAAGGATCACAAAAAGACAAAAGCCCAATGTTAAAAGACAAAACAACCCATCTTCAAAGACAATACAAAAAACTACAGCTGATATTCTCTATTTGTTTTTGTTTTGTTTTTTTTAATTAATGAAAGGTTCTGATTCTATTTGAGGAGGTTGGAGCTAAAACACTGGGCGAGGCTTTTCTACGGCGGCGTATGCAAACGCCTACATCAAAGGTGGCCACATCAGCGTCAGAAGTGATTTACACAGTCCCCCAAGGGAAAATCACTTTCGGCGCTGTTATTTCCACCCGCTTGACCATTAGCGGACGTCGGTGCAGGTTAGGGGTCAGCGGATAAAATCCGCCGGAACAAAGCGTTTTAAAGATTACGAAGTACTACAAAGCACGAACATTTTGAGCGGAATGGCGCCTTAGAAATCCCAACTCGTCTTCCTCGTTGAAAGCATAGGTTAGCTTCGTCCTTATAAATTCCCCCCTTCCGCTCCCCCATCCAAATTAAATTTTAAAACCCGCCACCGTTCTGATCTCACGTAGCTTCTCAAACCTGCTCCCACAAACTCGCAGACAAGTACGAAGCATTTCTTTCTTTCTTTCTTTTTTCCCCTGTTCCTCAATTAAAAATCACATGTGGTTCGCTTTAGCATACGCTTGTTTCATCCAGGGTTCATAATCTTTCTGTTTCTTTTATAATCTGCTTCATTTGAGGATTGTTTGTTAGTTTAATTTTCTCAATTTCGACTTCGTTATGTAAATTTAATTCTAGGGTTCGCGTTCTCTGATTTATCCATTTTATTTTTATTCTCATTGTACTGAAACTGGCTATGTTCTGAATGCGATCCATTTCAAGTTATCAAAATTGAGAGATTGACTGTTAGCAATCGGATATACAGGATTTGGGTTGGTGTTTTGCTGATTTTCGGAATAGTTAGGCAGAATTTCTCCCACAAAATCTTGATTGGGGTATAGTTATTTCATGCTAACGTTTGCATCATTTGAAATAATAATAAGTCAGAAAGGTCATAACTTTGTTTCCAAAACTAAACCATGGTTTAAAATCTTTTTATTCTTTATATTGAAGGGTTAATCATGAATAAAATTCTTAACATACAAAAC
>JAOXJP010250835.1:0-22018 GCA_025762735.1 Platanus orientalis
ATCGAATCCTAAGTTTCATAATTTTGTATAAAATTACTAAAATACATTTCATATCGAATTTCAATTCTATGTATTAAATTCAAATAAATACTAAATATGAAAACATAAAATTCAGGGTATTACACAGTTCTTGTAGGACTGGCTAAGTTCATATGGAGAAACTCTAGAGGTCTAGTAGTCCCTATTTGATTTGTTTTCTTATGAGAGACTTTAGCTTATTTTTCCATTTTTTGGGTTGTCAATATTATTTAATCTATGAAAGTCTTTGGCTATCTCCTTTTTACTTAGCCTAGCAAGATCTCTAAAGTTAATGTGATCTAACCTTTGATGCCAAAGATTAGTCTCATCCTTTTGAGACAAAAGACAAGCTCACAACTCTTGCTTGTTGGGTTCTATAACATAGCAATTGTCTCTTGTTCTCAATCTTTTAACAAAGATATTTTCTCCTTCTTTGTTTTTGATTTCACACCCATCCTTTATAAAGTGCACGGCATAGTCTTTATCACAAATTTGGTATATGCTAATCAAATTGTGCTTTAATCCTTGCACATAAAGGACATTGATGAATGTGGGAATACTGGGGACCTCTATTATTCCCTTGTCAATGATCTTGGTCATGTTTCCATCACCAAAGGTGACACTCCCACTTTGAGCTTCCTCAAGTTTCACAAACAATGACCTATCCCCGGTCATGTGTCTAGAGCAATCACTATCAAGGTACCACCTTAATGTGCTCCTGACTCTTAGGGCTGTATGGATGATTAAGCATTTTAGTTCATCCTTGTTAACCTATGTTTTCTTCATCCAAACTTGTTTTAGTTTTTCTTTCTTTTATTTCGTTGTTGGACTATTTTCTTTTTTCCTTTGCAGATTTTTATTTTCGATGTTTTGAAAATAATTTTTCTTATTGACATTTTTCCCATTTTGTGTGTGTGTGTGTGTGTGTGTGTGTTTTAAAGTTTGATATCTTTGAGATTTTAAGTTATTGATCCTCTTTCTACAATCAACTTTCATATACCCTTCTAGTTCACAATAGTAGCAAAAGAATTGTAGTCTTTTAGGTACGTAGTGTTGATATTGTCTTCTCCTAGAAGATTGAGCATGAGGGGATTATTGGGTTCTTCTAGGTTCCCATTGGCATTTCTAGGAGTAGAGGCCTTCCCTTGGAATCCTCTAAAGGTTGATGCTTGGTTGGTTTGCATTTTATTCCTAGCCATTTGAGCATAAGATTGAGCTTAGGATTTTTTTGGCCTTTCCCTTGAATGAGGTGTTTTGGTTCCTCTCAACTTTTTAAGACCTTTAAGGAGGTTTTTGAGAATCCACTTTCTCTTTACCTTTGTAGGAGGTTTGTCAAGGAGATTGATCCTTTTGCTTTGTTCTTACAAAGGCATTCTTTTCTCCTTGGTGAGTGGAAGGGACAATGTTTGTGGGGTTGAATCCAAGACCACACATATCATCATGATCTTTGCCCATAGTGAGCATTTTTTCAAGATGTTCATATCCTTGAGCAACCATGGAAATGGACTTTCTCTTGTTTTCCTTAAGCTCTTTAATTTGCTTAAGATATTTAAAAGATTTCCTTGTTAGTTGAGCGCAAGTCATATTTAAACCTTTATTTCTCTCATTTAAGGTGCTTTTTTTTTTAACTTCCAAGTTATGTATGAAACGGTCATCAATACTTGTCTCATCTTTTTCATTTTCTAGAGTTTTGAACTTTTTTTCTAGCTGTAAAAATTTTGTTGGATAATTTTTCATTATCCTCAAGGAGTTTCTTCTTTCATTTTTCCTATTGTCTTTCCCTAGACATAGGAATGTTTTCGCTTCACCAAGTTTCTTTTCTAATTCAACTATTTTTGAGCTCATTCCTTCTTGGTTTTTGAAGCAAGAAGATTTCTTAGGAACGTTCGTTTTCCTTCTCACTTTCCATATGAGAGTTTTGTTGAAGATTGAAATGGTTTCTTCCAAGGAGTTTAACCTTGGTGTCAATTCTTTGATTTTTCTCCTTAGTTGCTTATTCTTATTTTCTAACTCAACACTTTGAAGGAAGAGCTTATTAAATGTTTCTTGGATGTCATCATCCTCTTCCTATTCTTCAACATCTCCTTCTTCTTCACTACTTGAGTCACTTTTATCCACAAGTGAACTCTTTGGGGGGTGTTGAAGGACATAAAAGCCTTGATTTCTTGAGAGGCACCCTCCTTACTAGTTTGGGATTCATTTTCCGACACGTCAGAGTCATCATCCCATGTTGCCACCTTGGGCTTGCCCTTAGGCTTGAACTTGTTTTTCTTATTGCCACAATCTTTGGCAATATCTCCATTTGTATTCATAGCAAATATGAGGTTCTTTAGAGAAATCCTTCTTTCTAAAGTTGAAAAATAATTTCCTAATTTGTTTGTTCTAGGAGTTATTTCTAGCATTTCTTCTAAAGAATTTTTTGAATTTCTTAGTTGCTAAGGCTAATTCATCATTGGATTTCTCATTGGATTCAGAAGGTTCTTCCACCTTAAGGGCAATTCCCTTTTTCTTGGTGCATGGTAACTTTGATGGAGGCTTCAAATGTTTGAAGATAGCCTATTAGTTCTTCTAATTTGATAGTTTTGATATCCTTGCCTTCTTTAATAGCTGTTACTTTAGGTTTAAATCTTTTAGGTAGGGACCTAAGCACTTTTCTAACTACCTTAGGTTCCGAATTGTTCTCACATAGGATTCTAATAACATTCAAATTGTGAAGTGTACATTTGTAGTTTGGACATCTTCATAGAACTTGTTTCCTCATGAATGATGCATAGAAGGGTCCAAGCCTCCTTAGCTGTTTTTAGGTGGACAATTCTCCTTAATTCATCAGGAGTAAATCTACTAGCAATATCATTCAACGTCCTATAGTTGAACTTATGGGCATCTCCCTTGGTGGTGCTCCACTCACTACAAGGTTTGTCAGGAGATGTGTAGCCATCTAACACTGAACCCCAAACCATATGGTCAAAGGCATTTAGAAAAATCTCTATACAATATTTCCAATAGACATAAGCACTTCCATTGAAGAATGAAGGTGTGTTGACTGGCATACTACTATCTTCCTTGGCCATCTAGAGTTTTTCTAGGATACTTTTTAGGATTTGTTTATAGGATCTAACTTGGGTTGTTAAGCCCTATATAAGCAACCTTGTTCTAATACCAATTGAAATTCTAAGTGTGTTAATCCTAGAGGGGGTGAATGTGATATAATTTGAATTTTAATTGTTTTACCCCAATTTTAATTTCTTTAAGTTAATTATGATTGTCCAATTCAATTTAACTCAATTGTTGTGTTTGGTTTTCAAGTGCTAATGCTTGCATGAAAATGTAAAGAAAATAGGCAAACCACAATCACACACCACAACATAAAGATATATAGTGGTTTGGCTACTTCGGGGCCTACGTACACTTCGAACTACTCAATTTTATTAATCAAATCTTCTACAATGATTACAAGGTAATTGAGCTAAATTTATCTAATCTTGTGCTTGGTGAGTTTGACAAGCACGACCTTGGTTGTCTTAGAGCCAAGGTCTTATATTGTCACACGACGTCTCCAACCGTTGACACAAGGGAACAATGGTATAAATACCAAATTGTTTCTCAATAACCAATATGGTAATATAGTCAATGTGGGAATCAAAGTCCCAATATATGGATGTCGCTTTAAGTAGCCAAATATACCAAAATGATCCAATAGTTTGTACCCAAGCTAAGGGGCCTTGGGTTATGTGTGAATGCCTTTAATGAAGGAAAATATACATATGAAATCACATAAGATGATAAGCCTCTACATAGGAAAATATAAGTGAAGCTTAAACAAGGGTTTTCTTAGTTAGAAGAGGTTTTCTAAGGATTCAAATATGATGTGGTGGTCAAGATAAACAATAAGCTAAAGTCTAACCACAAATGTATATTCAATGAAAGCAAAATCTAAGAAATATAGCAATAACATTTACCTTAACCTTGAAAAATGGAGTTTGATGGATTTAGAGTGGAGAATCAACCTTCCTTGACCTTGCATCACTTTCCTTTAGCAATGGAACCTTGCTTTAGCTTAAGGATGAAAGGAACTAACCACTCTTCTCTTAAAACCCTTAGGTTTATGAGAGAAAATTAGCCCTTTTATGTAGGTCATGGTTCACCACAACCCTTAGATTAGCATATCTTCAAATGGGCAAAAGATCATCATTGTTGATTTAAAATTCAAGTTTTTACCGCCCAGGTTAGAGTGCTCCCCACTGTTTTAACTAATGATTTATATATGGTTCATTGTATTATGATGATTGTACATGTTTTGCATATGACAGTGATACACATGCTCATTAGGGTATGATTAAATGGTTTACAAAAGTGTTTTCGTATCAATGCATGCATGTTCACATGCAATTTGATATCTCTTATTTGTGCTTAGCTTAACCCTATTCTTAGTATATATTGTATGATGATTTACGAGCCCGTTAAGTTCACCCAGTTAATATTATTTTCCGGATTAGAAGACTTAATAGAAAGAGTTGGTTTGGAGCGCTCATTAGACTTGAGGACGAGAGTGAAGATTTACCTTTACTGTTAGTAGGACTTTGGATAAAAATATTTGTCTTTGATTGTCATGCTTAGTTGATTCAGGTCATTTGGTCCATGGGATTTGTAGTATGTTAGGGAAGTTTTGTTTTAGAGTTTCTTATTAGAATGCTACGTTATTTACCTTATGAAATTAACAGAGATTTGGTTTAGTGATTATCTTTTATGATTCATGGTATGGATGGGAATGATGAATGAGATTATAGAGTAGAATTATGAAGGGTATGTGTTCATATATTCTACTAGATGAATGTGATATGTTAGGAGATGATATGTATTATGTTTCATTGCAGATTACTTTATGAGAAAAAAGGGCAAAAGGAATGGATTTAAAAAAAATGAGGCATTGATGTAAAAGAAGGATAATGTCATTATTCGAATCCGGTTTGGATATGGGCTTGAATTGGGTCTGAGTTTGGGTTGTGACAAGTACAATAATTGGAAATCTACATCTATGAATAAAACTATTTTCTTTTCAAAAAGTCAAAATCATCCATGAGAAAATTAAGTCACATAAACCTAGCATGGGAGTGTAGCGAACAAATCAAATATTTATCAATATATGTGAATCATGCATGGACTAACCTAGAAAGAAAATCTAAACCCTAATTAACCTAGATCTAAATGACCTAAAACATGGTGATTTATATGAAATTTAAATGAGGAAGAATTACTCACAATGAGGGAGGTTGCAAGCTTCCTTCTCCTTTGCTCTAATCCCTTACTCTTTCTTTGATCCTTGCTCCTCTTCACTTTGGCCTTCTTCTTCTAGAGCTTCCCTTGACTTGAATATTTTTATTCTAAACTTAGTAGAGAAATCTTAAAGTTAGAGAAGGTTTTGAAATTCTGATTTGAATGTCTAGAATCTTAGAGGGGAGGGGTGAATAGGATTTCTTTGAGATTTCCCCCTTTTATTTAAACTGATTACCCTTCCAGATTATAGTTCACTTTGATTTTGTTTCCCTTATATGTGTAAGATGAATTAATAGTGCACCAAACATTATACGTAGAGCATACAAGTTGTAGAGTAAAGTAGAAAGATAGGCACAAAAGTAATCACACACCGAAACACAATTTATAGTGGTTTGGCCAATCCTAGCCTACGTCTATTGGATTATTACCCATCTTGAACATGTAAATTAATAATTTCATTGATCAACACACATATCATAATACAATTTCCCATGATCACCATATGAATTTCTAAGATCGAAATATTAAGGAATTTTAGAATTACCGCAATCAATTATCCAGACACAAGAATCCAATCTAACCTGGTCTTCAAAGTCTCCACATCTGTTTTAGAGTTCACTACACCTCTCCCACTTTTTAGAATTGTTATAAGAGACTATCTGAATGTGGGTAACTCTATTTATAGAGTTTATGAGAGGTCAAATAAACCTTAGGGGGTGTGGGATCCTTATGAGATTCTTATCCTTAAGTTTATGGGGCCCACTATCCTTAATTGAGTCAAAACTACAAGAAGGAACATAATTGTTTATTAATTACAACCAGACACTCCATTAATTGCAACAATCCTTGTGACATGTTGTAATTGAACTCCCAAGGATAAGAATATAACATATAGGTCATTCCTCACAAACCTTTTCACAAAAACATCATTCCACTGTATAATATCCCTCAATGATCCCTAGGAGAATAAACTAGTCACTGTCAAACCTTGTTGGCCATTGGTAAATTATTTCTAGGATGTTAATAGATCAATTGGACATTAAAAACATTTCTTAATAAATTTTTTTCCAAAAAATAATATTTATTTAATATAAATTTAAAAACATTTTGACAAACATTTTATCAAAAACACTAGATCCAGATTTCCTTGTCCAATTAATTCATGTAAACCCCAGACTGAATATTTCTCCCTATTATACGAGTAGTGGATTCTTGTTGGACACTTGTGTTCTCTCAAGCATCAAGTCAAATATCGAAGCTACCCATGATATAGCTATCAATTAGGCATCACTGGTTGGTAGCTCAAAATAATCATCTGGAATAACTTAGAGAATCACAAGTCCTTTAGGTTAAAGGATTAGTTTGTAAGTTATGAATATCATTTACTTTGATAATGAAGTTTTATTACATGAGTTCATTATGGATCCCTTTAATGCATTTGAATTATGCATATTATACATGTAAGTCTAGAGTTTCACTCTAGTGATTGAGATTACATCACTCCATCATATGACAACTCTACACATAACAACCTTTTAAGTGATGTGCGCAACATCACTCATAGTTGTAAGGTTTCAGTCCTACAAGAACTAGATGATTAGATCTCTTCACACATAATCCATATGTCTGACATCCTACGATGTTACCTAAGGACCACCTATCTCATCTCATGAGACAAAACAATTCCCTAGAAAATTAAAATATACACATGTGATGATGGAACAAAGTACTTTATTTATGAATGTCAAACAAATAAATGCTATTCAAACAAATAAATTCTATGATGGCTTTGTCAGGACACCTATTCTAACAATCTCTCACTTGTCCTCAAAGCCACTCATGAACTAGTCTAACACCTATATGATCTATATAGGCATCAAATACTTTATAAGATAATGTCTTTGTCATAGGTACTGCAAGATTGTCTGAGGAAGCAACTTTAACCACATCAATGTCACCTCTATGAACTATGTTATGTTGCAAGGGCCACACTTTCTTCATAAAGCTTGTTGAAAGTTTATTGAAGATCATCTCCTCCCTCTTCATCACTATCTTCCTCATTGCATGAACCCTCTTGTGGGTCATCAATGATTGCAATGAAAGCACTCACTCCAATTGACGAGTCTCCCTTTTTCACTACTAGATGACTCCTTCTCCATGCTGTTGGAGTCCTCATCATCCCAAGTGGTTGTAGAGGTGACAGTAGCCATGGTCTTCTTCTTTTTGAAGTTCTTGGATTCTTTATTTTGACAATCGTCAACCAAGTGACCAAAGCACTCATAGTACATGGGTCCTTACTTGAACCTCTCATTTTTCTTGAAAGACTCAAATGGTTTCTTGGGAACCATTTTCTTACCATAGTTCTTTCCGAATTTCTAGAAAAACTTCCTAAATCTCTTAGAGATCAAGGAAAGGTCCTCATCAAGTTCACCATACCCACTTGAGGCAACTTCTTCTCTCATAGCCTTAAGAGCTATCCCCTTCTTCTTAGAAGGAGGACTAAGTTTTAGCTTAAAGGTTTGGATAGAGCCTATTAGTTCATCTAATTTAATTTCGTCTATCCCCTTGTTTTCCTCTATGGCTGTGATTTTAGGATGAAATCTCTCGGGTAGAGATCTAAAGACCTTTCTAACAATCTTGGAATCCTTTACTTCCTTTCCTAAACCTCTCATAGTATTCACTATGTCTTGAAGTCTAGTGTGAAAATCCAAGAATTGTTCATCCTCCTCCATCTTAAGGGATTTAAAGCTCAATGTGACCATTTTGAGCATTGACTTCTTCATAGTTGATGTCCTTTCATGTGTTATTACAAGAATATCCCATGCTTCCTTAGCTGTGTTTAGGTGGAAAATCCTCCTAAACCCTAATGGGCTAAGAACACACATCATGGCATTCAATGCTTTGTACTTTGCACCATGAATGTCTTTCTCGGCCTTCTCCCACTCTTCTTCGGGCTTTGTTGATTTGATTTAACCATTCACAATAGTCATCCACACCCTATGATCTAAGGCCTTAAGGAGTATGCTCATACGAGCTTTCCAATAGGCATAGTTGGTTCCATTAAAAAATGGAGGTGTGTTGGTTGAGTGGCTATCCTCCTTAGACATTTAGGAATTTTAAGATCTTTTCGCTCAGGGTGTTAATCCCTTAAATGAGTGACTTATACTCTGATACCAATTCAAATTTCAGGGGACTATGTGGAAAACGTCCTAGAGGGAGGTGAGTAGGACTTTTTAAAAATCATTTAGGATTCTATTAAAGGTCTATTCAGATTTTAAACCCTCTACTTAGAAGATATTATATAGATGGTTACTTGGTGATATTAGAGAGTATGAATGGAATTAATTTTCACTAAGGTTGTGCTTACTCTTGCTGTCAAGTGTATTAGTTTGTTGAATTGCAAAATATAGAATGGGCTAATGAAGAAATATGAGTGTTGAAAATAAATGGAGACAAGCACACAATTGCACACACAAAGAACAAAAGATTTATAGTTGTTCGACCACTTTGAGGCCTACGTCCACTCTCCAAAAGCTCTTTACTGAGCCTATTGATTTTATTCATAGACTACGGCTATTATATAGGGAAATCAACAAACTCAAATACACGTGTTTGGTGTCTCTAACACGTGCTTAATCAGTTCTTGGTGTCTCTGGCAAGGATTCACAAATCTTGGATGCCTCCGACCAAGTGAAGCACACAGCCTCGAATGTCTCTGATCAAGGCAATCACTATGAAGTGATAGGTGTGTATGGAGATAAATCTCCTAGCACCATTTGGCTATAAAAATCTAAATAAATGCTCAATGTAGCTCAATCATCAAGCTTCAACCGAACCGAATAATGCCTTCAATAGGCGAATATAGTCTATGTGTGCACAACCAACAGAGATGAAATCTCTAATGGTAAATCCTCTAATAATAGGTATATATATATATATATATATATATATATATATATATATATGATAGGGATCAAATCAGTTGCAGCTAATGTGTTCAAGAATACTAAACACTGTGGGAAAAATAGTGAGCTGCCTAGAGTAGCACGAGGTGCCTACTCTTTAGAGCACAAGCTATTCTTCAACTAAGAATGATTCTCCAGTACTCTAACTATAAATCAAGTACAATGAATATATAATATAGTTTAAAACATGAACTTCTAAGGTCAAAATAGAGCAAGATATGTATACCTTCTAGGTTCTAGTTTTCAGAGCTTTGGCTAGTTATTGGACTTGGAAACTTACACCTCACGAGTTGCAATGAGCTCTTGCCTATGTTGAACTAGCTCACACTCTCCTTCTTCAAGCTTCAACAAGCTCTGGTAGGTGGTATGCTCTAAAGAGAAAAGATAGAGTGTATAGAGGAAGAGAGTGATGGTTGTTATTTCCTTTTAGGGTTTTCCAGGTGTTCATCCCAATTCCAATCATTAGCTTTTATAGCCAAATGATTAGGGCACAGTTGACCTAGGGATCCTTCTAGAAAATCCCACCATAATGGTAAGATTTGAGCACAATAAGATAAGCAAATTGGTTTTGAATGTTATAGAGTATTTCCACCAAGATCGCTCTTGATTGATCTAATGATTAATCTTGCAATTGATCCAAGGGCGATCTTACAGAGATCTTGCCCTGTATTCAATCTGAATTGCTCTAGGTATATTATTAGAGTGAGGCAACTACGGTTTAGGGATTTTGGACCATCTAACATAGCCCTAGGCTTTTTATTTTAGGTCTTAATAAATTAGAGTTTAAAACACTTCCCTTATATAGCTTTCATGACTTCGCACTTGAAGCATGATGCCTTGTCTTTGTGTCTTCATTGAGTCTTCAATTATGATTTCTCCGGGTTTGGCTCATCCTTCCAATGGACTACAGACACCTTTATGAACCTAAACACAATCAAAACAATGTCAAGGGTTCTAGTTTATTTACCTTTTGTTATGAAATCGGATCTAAATCGAAGCTTCAAGCTCCTTCTTGAAAATCCAAAAATCTCTTATGAAACCTAGATTTTTCTCTTTGATTTTCTTCCTCTTGCTCCTTGTTTTGATCTTAGGGTTTCTAAATTGAATTAGGTCGAGAATTTTCCTTTATATAGACCCTAAAAGAGTCCCACTTCGTTTGAAAACTTTACAAAACCAAAAACCATGAATAATCATGAAAACAAAATAAGTTTCAATGTTTTTTCCCAACAATGATTAGTCATCCCAATAGTTTTTCTAAGCTTTATGCACCTTGTACTAAAAGGATCATAACTTTCTCGTCCGTACACCGATTCGCTTGCTGTTTGTTTTGTTGGATACTAGACTTAAAGACCTTTCCAATGAAATCAAGTTTTCTCACTAATTTGTCCTACATGTTTATTAGTGTATCTATAAAGTTACTTCAAATCAGTTGGCCTATCAACACAAACACCTTGTGGAAAAATGATCATAACTTCCTCTAAAAAATTTCTATTCATTCATTATTTGTAGCATTGGAAAAGAGACTTCAATAGATTTTCAATGGTACATAGTTTGCTATCTAAATCATTCGGAGTTACTTCAAGTTTAACTTTAAAGTTACCCTAAGTCTGCTATCTAGGATAACTTTAGTACTTGTCAAGTCCATGACTCGTTTCTACCTTCTATGTTTAATCCGACTTTCTCACTCACCTAAGTGTATCAAAATACCACTAATAAACTTAGAATACAAGATTAACTATGCTCAAAATGGCTAAGTATCAATTATGCATCTATGACCCTACTTAGTGCATGAAAGATGTGTGGGGTGTTCCACTGATACTTTGTGGGAAGTACTTGTCTCTGAATACTCGCTCAAACACATCCCAACTAAGTGGCTCTCCAACAATAATAGGAAAGGTGCCTTGGGTGGATTTCCATCAATGCTCAGGTTCCCCCTTTAAAATAAAAACTACAAAGAAGGCCTTCTACGCTTCATTATAGCTAACCACATCAAATATCTTCTCAAGTTGCATAAGCCATGCTGCTGCTACCATCGGGTCTGGGGTCCCCCAGAATTCGGATGACCCCATCCTACGGAATTGCTGCAATGCACGACTCCCCTACTCTATGTGTCTGTCTTGCACAACATTGTGTTTCTTGATAACTTCAATGAGATTCCTCACAGCTTTAAGTGCCCTAGTAGGATCCTCCAATTAAGCCTGAGTATGCGAAGAGTTTAATCTATGAGGTGACACCTTTCTCCTCAAATCATTAGATATAATTTAATGTTAGACTTCATAAAATAATCCTCAAACATGTTAGACTTATCATGATCAGATAATAAGTCCTAAACTTTTATCTCTAGATCACATTCTAATGTTTCATCTACGTTTTCTTGTTCTATTTGTCTCTAGATTTCCTTCTAATCTTTCAACCCTAGTGGCGATGATTAAACTGAAACTGATTCATCAATTATGTGCCCCAACAAAGAGGCTACCTGATCACATCTATTTAAACCCAATGAGGAGGGCTCTAGGAAATAAACCTCTTTGATGGCAAAGGGGTCTCATGTCATAACTGGTATTAAAATATATGATCTCATAAAAATAAATATATATGCTTTATAGAAACTAACATAGATCAAAGTAGGATAAATTGAATCTTTAAACTAATTTAAAATCATTCTAATCATGCATATCTTTTGAAGAAAAAACATAAATCAAGAGGATTTGACCCACCTAAGCACATAACTCTACTGATTTGTATATTAAAATTCTTTAAACAAGTTTTAAAAATATATTTACTAAGAATCCCTTTCGAAAACTCATTCAAAACATATTAACCTTTCAAAATAATCATTTTAAAGTATAAACAATTCAAAACAAGGTAAAAAGTCTTTATTCTTTTTACAAAAACAAGAAATTAAATCCTCTAAGAACCTATACAGATCACAAAAAAGGATAGCACATGTACTTTCTTTCAAAATAGATTTTCCTCTTTGCAAAAAATTGATTCCAAAGGTTTAAAAAGAATCAAAACATTCAGGCTTACTTGTAGAAACAAATTTCATGTAAACTAAGAGCCCAAGAGATTAAAAAATAAAGCATAACATTAATCAAAACTTCTAAAATGAGAATCAAAATGTTCTATGAACCTAAAGGAATAAAAAATGATGTAAAAGCGTTCTTGTTTACTTATAGAACGTATTCCCCTTTTTTCAAAGCATTTATTCTAATAACTTAAACAAAGAAAAACTTCCATGATTCTTAACCAAACCAAAAGTGAACAATTCTAAGAACCTAAGAACATTGAAAATGATGTAAAAGTGTTCAAGTTTATTTATCTTTCGATCTAAAGACTTATCCTAAACCAAAGCTTCAAGTTCTTCAAAAATCCTAAAAAATCCTTTAAACCTTACCTTTCTCTTTGTGTTCTCCCTTTCTTTTGTTCTTTGCATTTTTGTGTCGAATTAGGTCAAACTTTTAAGCTTATATAGACCTTAGAAGAGTCCCAAAACAATTAGAAAACTTTTAAAAACAAAAAGTCACAAAAGGGTGACTTTCCAAAATCGAACCATGCAGGCCAATCGATGGGGTTGCCCGATTGAATGGGCTACCTAGGGCCGATCGATCGGGCCTACCCTCAATAGATCGGGGATCCTCCCAATCAATCAGATCGGCCAACATTTTTTCAATTTTTTCTTCTGCATTTTATCCCTTTTATTAAATTGATCATATCTTTCTCATAAAAAGCCAGATTTGCTCGCTTTTTCTTTTTTTGGAAAATAAACTTCAAGACATTTCTAATGGTGTATATTTTTCTCACTAGTTATTTCTAGGTTTGTAAAGGTTTATTGCTAAAGTTGCACAAGTTTATAGGTCTTTACATATGCAGTTAAATTTTACTGAGTGTGTGAATCACGTGCAACATAATTGTATGAAAAATGTGCGAATATGTGTGGGTGTTACATTGGTAGTTAGTCAGCATTGACTATTAAGGAAGAGGCCTTGCACACACACTGCTCCCAAGAAAAAAACTAAATGTAGCTTGATCTCGATAAACCATAGAACCCCGAACCACACAAGATTTGGTATGTTGGAAGCATGAAACTAACATATGGAGCTCAATTGTGATAATTAAACAACACTAGGGGTCCATATGTTTGATAGAGGGGAAAATCCCTAATTTTTACCCACTTACTATCCCAATGCCTAATGGACACATGCCCAATCAGGCATTAGGAGGCCTAGGTCTTAATCATGAGTTAAACTCATCCTTGGGTCTCCAACTAGACCTTAAACCTAATTAATGTGAATATGAGGCATAGTTGGGACTAGGACCTACTAAAGGACATGACCACAATGATTAGGACCAATTCTAGTCCTATTGCTTGATTGAGATCAAGCGTTTGCCCAAATGCTCAATCAGGTGTTGAGACTTGAACTTTCCCAAGTTGGCCCACTTCTATACTCCTTTAAGAACACCTAACTAAAGTAAGGTACAACATAGATGAATATGAGAAGCCACCCTAAAAAAGTCGGTATATTGGGGTGTCTAATACCTTTCCCAACCACAACTCACATCTTACCCTAATCTTAATTGACCTAAACCAATAGGAGTTAGATTGATTTAGACCTTAGGGTCTGAACCGCCTTCCCTAAACTGAGGCAACTAATATCCAACTCTATCAGTAAAATTTGAGTTGAAGGCAACTCCACAAGACCCATAAGACCATAAGACATCTACTCTCTCTCTCTCTCTCGAGATGTTGATCCTTTCTTTCTCACATCTCCATCTTCCCTTCAAGACGACCACAAGAAAAGTGGGGGAAGAAATCTTTGTTGTACATGGATCTTTGGATCCCTATACCCACACCTACCATTAGGATGTTGGGCCTTTTTTTGGCTGGTGACCTGTGCTGAGCTAGAGCACAACACCTCAGGCTTGTCACAAGCCTAAGCCGATCGAGCTTGAGTTTTTCCTTCATGTGATGAGCCCAAGTTGAGTTGGGTAAAGCTCAACTTAGCTTAGCTCATTGAAACCCCTATTGGAAGGCACCATTTTCACATTTCTTGAATGTAGTTTAGGTTACCTATTAAAGTGCAAAGAAATGTGGCCAAGTTAACTCCAAGATACAATCCAACTTGAATACAACTACTATTTCTCTAAGGATGGATTTGCACGACCCGATAGAGATGAACTCATCTCTAAAATACTACTGACCATTAAGGTCGTGTATTTTATGAAAGTTTATTACTCAACCATGTAAAATAAGTTGAACATAATGGCAAAATGATTTTATTTACATACTCAGAACTCAATCACAGTCTAGATGGAACTCCTCAAGACGAGTCTACTAACTAGAGAGTTGTGAGGTTGAAGTCACATATCTTTGAATAATATGAGAGATAGAGAAATAGAGAAGAAGTTGCATGCCATTGATAGCTGCAAAAACCAACCTTAGTTGTGGTTGTAATGAGAAATTAGCATTGTGTCTGTGTACTATATAGTAGCTAAAGTGGATCGTTAGTTTTGTCTATGTGTAATGTGGTATCCTTTTATAATTTAAATTTCAATGCAAATTGTTGCCCATTTGTCCTATATAAATTCCATATAACATTACAGTAGAAAACCACTATAAAAGAAACTTAGCAGTACCATTAGTGTGGACATTGGGCCCCACCTCTTCTCGAGGGTTGCTAACCCCTTCTGTGAGAGGGTTAGGCTTTACTTGGAGTTGTTACCAACTCGGGGTTTAACTGATGGAGTTGGACATCGGTTCTCTTCTTCGGGAAAGAGAAAAAGTCTAGACCTACAGGTCTAGGGGTTAAACTCCAAATATTGGTCCACGTTCCTAAGATTGGGGGTAAATTGTTTGGTTACATCTGGGGAAGGTGTTAGGCACCCCAAATTCCCACCTTTTGAGGGCAGCTTCTCCCATTCATAAAAGTCTTAAAATATATCTAAGCCTGTGCTTTGTGAAATTTGAAGTTTACTATTTACTAGATTTTTCTTAGGCTTAACGCCTAATTTTACCTCCAACGCCTGAATTTAATTCAAGGTGAAATTCAGGCATTGGGAGCAAAAAAATCCATGAACTGTTCTTTATGCTACCCCATTTTAATTATAGGAGGCCCCTCATGGGATAGACTCTTAGAGGGATGGTAGACCCCTTTAAATTGGTTAATGATTGATTCTTTAGTGTTAGGTTCAACCCTGATATAAAGGAAAGAAAGGGGGAAGAAGTTGTGTTTTCTGTCTCTCTAGCTTAATGCTTGATTTTTACCTCAACGCCTAAATAGAATTTAGGGTGAAATTCAGGCACTGGGAGTTGATCAGATCAGCAGATTTATGTGACATTTTAGGATGGTTTGGGGGGTCCCAGTGCTGTGGGACCCCTGGGTTAAGTTAGGGTAAATTTCCTAAGGTTACACTATGTAACCCTAGGGGTCATGGCTTTAGGCCTCGTAGAGATATGATCTCTCAAAGTAAGCCACTTGGTCATTTGTTATAGGCCTAACGCCTAATTTAGGGAAAATTCAAGCGTTGGGTGTTGAAATCAGCAACAAACTTAGGTTTTTGGGCCACAAAAATGGGGCTTAGAGGGGTAGGGTTTTTCTTGGGTTTTTACACTAACCCTAGGGTGGACTCACACTTGGTTAATTTTGAAAAATGTGATTTTTAACCCAGTTTTAACGCCTGAAATTCACTCCAACGCCTGAAATTAAATTCAGGCGTTAGGAAGGAAATAAAGGCCCACAGAGGTGTATCCGTACATGATTGAATTTCAGAGGCTATATCAGCCATGGGACAGACCTAGAGAAGAATTAGGGCTCCCTGGGGTAGGGCCTAGATCTCGGCTCCTGATTTTCCTCTTGATGCCTGTTTGTTCAATGCCTGTATTTTAATTCTAGAAAATTTAGGTGTTAGTTATTGGGAGAAAATCCCGCAGTTGGATTTCTTGATTTTAAAGCCCTTAGGGTTTTGAAAAAATTACAAAATTATGCATGAACATGAACAACATATGTAAGAACAACATATAAAAATTTGAGCCTCAGATCATGCATACAAAATTTAAATGAAAAATCACAAATATTTCACTAAATTAGGTCTCAAAAGACCTAATTTTTGGGGTTTGTTTGGAGGGCCATCTTGAGGCATTCTACAGCTCCTAAAATCATGAAATTAATTCTAATATCTAGCATATATGTCTAGTCTAACATATTCAAATTTGGGCTCAAACGGATTTCTAGAAAATTCACAAGAAAATAGACAATAAGACATACTAAAAAATGGTAGCAAGTGTTTTAACATAACTAAATGCAAAACTAACATATGATGTTTAGGCTTACCTTGGGTCCAAATGACCTAAGGTTGAGACAAACCTTGTTCTTTTCCTTCTTCTTCTTCCTCTTTCTCTTAGAAATTTTAGGGTTTTTGTTGCCAACCCTGTGTTGCACGAAATTGGGGTTATTTATAGCTCCAATTTGGATAGGTGTGTGGCTAGGGTTCATTTGGAATGGAGGGTGGGGATTAGGTGTGGTGTTGAGTGTAGGGAAAAGATTTGGTCTAAAATGGGTGGATGAGGTGCAGGGGATTTGTGATTGGTGATGTGGCTGAATGGGAGGCTAGGATTAACCCTAGAATCTGAGGTAGAGGGCTGGGATTTTAGGGAGCTAATTCACTTGGATAGGTGAGGTGGCTAAATGGGTATGGGAGATGCCGTTTGTTGGCACGAGATTGGTTACAAATTTCAAGGGCATGGCAACAAGGTGCCAAATCTGGGAATGTGAGGGGTTCTCTAGGGATTTGAAATTCAACACATTGATCCAAGGGAGAGGGGTGAGGGTGCACATTGGAAGATTCCAATATGAGGGCTGCCATTTTATCTCCTAAGGTGTGAATGCATTAAGTGTCATTAATGAGCTAAGTTTGAAAAGTCTTAGCTCATTAATGGATATTTATTGCTTTTAGGGTTTTTGAACCTTCTCTCTGTTGTCATGCCTCATGAGCTATTAAGCTTAGAAGTTGGCCTAGTCAATGTCATTTTCAAAGGTTGCAGTGCTCCGATCGCATTAGACCAATCAGAACCAAATTACGATAAGGGCAAGGGGGTGAAATTAGGGTTTTTTGGCCTGAAATGCTCTCATATATACTTTGAAAGGGCAAGATGGTAAAATTGACCTGAAAATTGTCATGCGACAAATGATCTCGAGTCCAGGTGAGTCACAGCCTCTGACTATGCAAGATTACGATGCCTAAGAAGGAAACTGGGTCAAAAACCCTTTTTTGAGCAATTGGACAATATTGGATTGGAAATGCTATTGGTTTTTCCGTAGAAAGCTGTCATTAGCCATATTTGGGGTATTTAAAACTTGGGGAGTCTTAGAGCTACATAAACTGACAGGATGGATGTCGGGTTCCGGAGCAGTTGCTGAGAGATTTTTGAAGTAGGGTCACTCAGAGAGATTAAGCTTCTATTGTTGCCTGAAGCTAGGTGAAATTGAACTATTGGACATTCTTTAAATCAGGAGTTTGTGAAATGAACTTTTGAGGATAGGGGTGAAATGAGAAAATGGACCTAACTTTGTTGCATTCTAAGTCTGGGAGAACTTTTTACAGCATTCCACGTGTCAAATATAGACGAAAAGTTATTTTTCTTGGCTTGGGCAAAAATGATGGCTTAGGCCATAGGGTTTCTACAATTTAGTGTGAATCTAATAGTCTTGAGGCTCTGAATTTATAGTGGGGTGGCCACTGATTAACTAAATTTCTAATTTTAGATGAACTCCTAAGACTCGGTCGAGCACCTGATTTTTAGACTTGATTGGTTGTACTTTTTTATAGTATTTAAGGGAAATTGAATAAATAAGTTTTATGAAAATTCATACTTTTTAGACAATTTTTTGAAGACCTCGTGATTCCGAAGAGATGGACACCAACTGATCTTGATTTGGAGGTCCAGAGAATATTCTGGCTCCATATGAGCAAAATGGCTTTTTGACCTCTTGGAGGAAATTTGGGATTTCATAGAGGTTTAAGGTTTTGAAATTCTCTTCTTAGACCTAGAGATTTGAAGCTAAGGCTGAGGTTGAGACCAAATAATCGATTTTTCTTAATTCGAAAGTCTATTGGTTAGGTTGTCATAGATTAAGAAATTGGCTATTGCCAATCTAGAGCAATGTCTTTTCTGTGATGAGTTCTTTAGAGTAGGGAGAATTAGGGATGCATGGGATTTGAAATTACACCATTTGGACAATGGGAGAGGCTTTAGGGATCTTTTGAGGGTTCAGGTGTAGATTCTCCAAGGTGAAAAGGGTAAAATGGTAATTTTTTGCTTGCAGGTAAAAAAAAAGTGAAAATAAGAATTCTTCGCCTGTGATGCTTCATAATATGAAGGTTTATATAGATAGGAGAAATTTAGTGATCTGAGTGATAGATATGGTGTTTTGAGCTTTTGAAGGCAAAAGGGAAAAATGGTAATTTTTCCATCTATGATACTTTGCTGGAGAAAGACTTACAGAAGGTGGAAAACTTGATGATGACATGGATGGAGTTTTAAAATGAGGACCCTCGAAGTCTTGTTGATGCTTTTGAGAGAGATTAGGGTTTGTCTTGAAATGGTGTATTCCGGGAAATAATAAGGTGTTTTGACTGGTTGAATCATGATTAGAGCAACTGAGAAGACCTCTTTAGGAATGCCTAACCTCTTAGAGTCTAGGTTTGCTCTTCCTAAGCCAAGGGTGCTTAGAGTCTTGATGCCTAAATGCTATTATGCTACCCTTATGTTATCAAATGACTCGAGTCAAAATTTGGGTGCTGACAAGCATGGAGGCAGTCCTACCAAGTGAAGTTGAAATTCCAAGTCTCTGAGTCCTAACTGAGGCAAGGATTTCAAAGTCAGCATGCGCATAGGTTTGACATGATCTGCTAAACCTCATTGATGAGAAAAGACTGCAAGCAATGAGTAAGCCTATCAGAGGCGCATGGCAATAGCATTCAACAAGCAGGTTAGACCCAGAGATGTCGAGGAAGGAGACTTAGTTCTCAAGAAGGTCGTTCCACATGAGCAAACACTATGATGGCAACCATAACCAAATTATGAATGATCCTTCATTGTCAAACAAAAGTTGTCCCGTGGGGCACTACTATTGGGAAACATAGATGGGGAAGACTTCCCCATATTTGTAAACTTGGACCAAGTCAAAAGGTTCTTTGCTTGACTAATGTAAAACTGACTTGTGCTAGAAAGCTTAAAATGAAAAGACCTTGAACTATCATTTTGCTGAAACATTCTCCCATCCATTTTCTTTTGTACCTCCAGAAATCATGCTCATTTCTATAAATCCAAAATAGAAGAATCAATGGTTAAAAAAGAAAGAGAGTAAAAGAGAAAGAAAAGAAAGAAATAAAGAAAGAAGAAAATGAACAAAAGCAGAAAAAAGAAGCTTATAAAGAACCATGATCTTCTTCAAAAACATACAAGGATTTTTTAGAGAACCATGATGTTCTTCAAAGCATGGGGAACGTATAAGGAACCATGATTTTCTTCAAAACATGGGAAGTTTATAGAGAACCATGATCTACTTCAAAATATGGAAATCTTGTACAGAACCATAATCTTCTTCAAGAAATAGGCATTTTGTGGAGAACCATAATTGTCAATTCATAATCAGTCTCTGATTAAGGGCCATTTATATTAATATTTCCAAATCCCTTCAATTTTGCCTACTTAAAGGCAGACCTTGAAATCATCAATAAACCATTCATTCAACAAAACAACTGTTCAAGCCCCTTAGCACTTCGGGCAATTTTAAGCAAAAAGTTAGCAATACACAAGTCAAACATTCAACCAACTTGGGAAAATAGCATGTAGCCCATCTAGTCACCTTCTAAAAAGCTTAGCCATGTCTAAATATAGGGGCAAAAAAGGAACAAAGACAAAAAGAAACATTGCAAAACTCAGAGTGAAAACTGGAAATGATACTCTAACCCAATCCTAGTAAACAAGAGCATAAAAGGGAGCAAAATTAAGTCAACACTTAGGGTGAAAACCAAAAATGACACCCTAAGTCAAGTCCAGTCAATCAAGTCATGATCACACATCATCAAAGACCATCTATTGACAAAGCAAGAACAAATACCTCAAACATAGGCATGTAATCCTACTCTCCCAAGAGAGGCACATTCATTATTAGAACTTGCATACCTCGCCCAGACTAGGCATGGCATCATAGCATATGAAAACATGACTCTATGTACTCAAGAGTAAGGCAACAGGTCATCCCTAATGAGCAAAAACTCTAAGGGGTCCAATTTTTCAAAATAAATGGAAGATTTCTGCAAAATGAATTTTCAAAACCTCTTTCAAAAGCAAATGTAAAGTCTATTCAATTCAAGCTTCAAAGCTCAATCATCAATCAATCAGCACTGTCAATCATTGAAAACATCATCCATCTCACTAGGGAAGTATTCTACGTAACTGTCAATGACTCTAGGATCAAGGAGTAATCAAAAGCAAATTTAGACGAAGTATTGTCTCTAGTAAAGTGCCATTCACAACTAAGCAAAGCTGGAGATGATACACCATCTCCCCAAGAAAAGCAAAGACGATGCATCATCTCCCATCAATTGTGATTGGAGATGATCCATCACCTCCCAATAAAACAAATCGAGATGATGCATCATCTCCAGCAAAATGTCATTCACAGCCAAGAAAAGCTAGAGATGATACATCATCTCCCTAAGAAAAGATGAGACAATGCATGATCTCCCATTAATTGTGATTGGAGATGACCCGTCACCTCCCAATAAAGAAAATCAAGATGAAGCATCATCTCCAGCAAAGTGCCATTTACGGTCAAGCAAAGCTAGAAATGATACGTCATCTCTCAAAGAAAAAGCGGAGACGATGCGTCATCTCCCATCGATTGTGATTGGAGATGACCCATCACCTCCCGATGAAGCAAACCAAGAGGAAGTATCACCCTTACCAAATGTCATTCACGGCCTCGAGCAATGGAGTTTAAGCCTTGGCCTATAAGAAATAAAGTTTGAGTCGAGGCCCCTCAATAATGAATTTGGGTCGAGGCCCTCAAGATTAGAATTTGGGTTGAGGCCCCTAAATAATGGAATTCTACTTGAGGCCCCTAGGCAATGGAATTTGGGCCTCCACCCCTTAAGGATGAAATGTGGGCCTCTGCCCCTCAAGAAAAATTTGGGCCTTAGCCCCCAAGCAAAAAAACTTGGGGCAAGGCCCCTTAAGATGAAACTTGGGCCAAGGCCACTCAAGATGAAATTTGGGCCTCCGCCCCTCAAGGAATTTGGGCCTTAGCCCTAATAAAAGGAAATTTGGGCCTCGGCCCCTAAGAAAAAAAACCTAAACCTCAACCTCAAGTAAAGGAAATTTAGGCCTCAGCCCCCAAGCAATAAAATTTGGGCTTTGCCCTCAAGCAAAGGAAATGTGGGCCTTCGCCCCTCTAAGAATTTAGGCCCTAGCCCCCAGCAATAGAACTTGGGCTGAGGACCCTCAAGATGAAATTTGGGCCTCCTCCCCTTAGGAATAAAATGTGGGCAGCTACCCCTTAAGTATGAAATGTGGGCCTTTGCCCCTCAAGGAATTTGGGCCCTAGCCCTCAGCAATGAAACTTAGGCCAAGGCCCCTCAGGATGAAATCTACGCCACCGCCCCTTAAAGATGAAATGTGGGTTGCTGCCCCTCCAGGATGAAATGTGGGCCGCTGCCCCTCAAGGATGAAATATGGGTTGCCACCCCTCAAGGAT
>JAOXJP010250846.1:0-22018 GCA_025762735.1 Platanus orientalis
GATGGATGAGTGGCAAGACTAGAAAGGATAGAATTAGGAATGAATCCATTCGTGGGAGCTTAGGTGTAGCACCAATAAGTGATAAAATGAAGGAAAGTCAATTGAAATGGTTTGGGCATGTGCAATGAAGACCAATATATATATATATATTGGATTTTTTTAAGGCCTATATCATTTTGTTCCACTAATCCACCATGGATTGGATGATCAGGTGATCCGGATCAGGATTGCTCGATCCAAGGCCGATCTAGATCCCAACGACTGATCTATGCATATATTGGTATGCATACTAATGTAGGATCCAAAGAAAATGGATTCCTACACTAATTAATTAAAGAACAAAAGCCTAAAGATTGAATCTTGAATCTTGAACATTAAAAAATGATAAAAATAAAGAAATCAATCAAGAGTTCGAATCTCTAAAGTAAAAAAGAATTGGAGAAACTAATTCAAGAATGATTGAATATGCAAATAGGAACAAAAAATTTAAGAGAATTGAAGAGAAATCAAGAAAATTGGGTTTTGATTTTGAAGCCCTAAAAATGAAAACAAAGGGACACCTAGCCTCCCACTTAGTTTTAGGTTTTATTTTGTATTTTTGAAATAAAATTAAAAAAAAAAGTATGGTTTAATGTGTACAGCTGAATGGGGTAGGTTTACAGTTCAAGAATTGGGGATTTTCAAGAAAGACTACAATCTAGTGTTGAAATTTGGGGAAAATTATGTAGACATGTTTGTGGGGTTGTAAGAAGGTTAGGTTTAAAAAGAACTGAGTTATTATGAACTGATTAGAAAGTAATTAGAAACATCAAGAATTTAATAAAGAAAAAAGAAAGAGAAAACAAACAGAGAAGATGAGAAAATAGATAGGGGATGTGAAATAACAAATAAAGGTGTAAAGAAAGAAGAATATGGACATTGGATGAGATACAATAACTTTTCCTGCAGAAAATAAAGAAAAGAAAGAGAATAAAGAAGAGAGAATGTGACGTTTAAGAGGGAAGAGGAGAAAAGAAGAGAGAGAAAGAAAGAATAAGAGAGAGATTTGAAGAACTCACCTAGCCGTGAGAGTTGAGGGAGGAAAACCGGTCCAGCTGTACAGCTACTTCAAAATTCTTCTCTATTTCATCAAGTCAGATCGTACAAGAGTGTCTTAGGCTTGTTTATAAGTCTTTTGAAAAATTGGACCAAAGTACCCCTCATAGAGGGCTGTACGGCCAGATTTAAAAAGAAAACACCAAAAAAACTGAAAGAAAAATATGAAATAAAATATCCTAATGCATCTAAAACTTCCTAATAACATACCTAATAGCTTTTGAGGCCTTATTACATTAAAATGAATTCAAAAAGACAAATTAAAATAAAGGAAAACACTATCTAATTATGAGGACAACAAGCTGCCTTCATATTCCTCCTTCAAAATTTGGCTTGGGGCTTCCAAAGTGGTTGATGTTTCTCTAGCCAATGAAAGGCTGCGGCATCACATAGCTTGTAGTGAAAATGAACATAGCATTCTAGTTTGCTAATTGAATTAAATTGATGTTCGGGTATCAAGGTATGGTTAACAATAATGATTTTTTTTTTTTTTTGATAAGTAAAGAAATTCATAAAAGTGATGCCGGAGCTTTGAGGATCATAAAACAGAAATTAGATGAACATGGATGATTATGAGGGGTCCAAAAAGTTGCAGGAAAAATAAGGGCAGATTAGGTATTTTTTTCTTTTCAGTGGCGGACTTATAATAAAGTGGGTACAAAGGGTTTCTTATTTATGTAAGGGAAAAGTACAGCTAGTATGTGGGGCCCATGGAAAGTTTTGGTTAGCCTTGGTTCCCAAGTTTAGTCTTCTTAATAAGTTTGGATTAAGCAACTGGGGTTTATTTCAAGGGTGATGCAATTCTATAAAAGGGATGTAGTCCCTAAAGTATGGAGCATAATTTTATGAAGAAATTTTATTAGAATCCTAAGTTGATGTTGGTGCTTCTTCTTCTTCCCTATGGTTGGTGCTGTGGGATCTCTTGTAGACAGTCGGTGCTGCTACAAAACCTGTTAGTGATTGGTATTGGTAACACCAATCAGTTGTTGTTGGTTGGGTTATCTCTTCTTCTTCTTCTCTAGTTGTTCTTCCTACTTGTGCTGGATTTTGAGATCAGGTATGAATTTATTATGTTTTATGGACTTCATCTCTTCAAAATTTTCTGATATTTTGTGGAGTTATTGTTCATTGGTCTCTCATCTCAGCCTACAAAATTTCAAGACCATCTGATATCTCTAAGCCTGTTTTCTGAGCCCCTAAAGTTCTGTCCAGTACTATTCCAAAATAACTAACTTAAGTGGGCCTACTTATTTTAGGGTCTGATTCAGCCCCTTTGGTCACATCTTTGGGCCCATTACCTGCAGGAGCCCTGCATCATAAGGGGGATGAAAAATCCCCAAAAAAGAAGATGAAAACAATAACTAACAGTAACAGCAAATTATTATAACAGTAATCATCTTTTTCCTGCTAATTTTCTTGGCTAACTATCAAGGTTACTACGTAGTGATAATAGAATTTGAAGATATCAAAGAATGTATTTTTTTCTTTATAATTTTTTTTTGCATTTTGAGATATCAATAAGGGTTCCAAAAAAACCTCTTCTACTTCCTCAAAAGTGTTTCTCCAATATGTTTTTTTATAATAATTTTCGTTGTGTAATGTCACAAACTATAATTCCCAAGAAAATCCACCCAACTTTTTGGTGGTAGAAAATTCCAGAGAAGCCATTCAGTAATAAAGGATAGAAAGGGCACCATCTGCTGGCACATAATAAGTAGAGTCAATAATCATCAAAAAATAATAGTAGTAGTAGTAGAGTTGATGGTGATGCTATAGAAATTGCTTCTTCTTTCTTGCTTGATGGGAAACCACCAAATTCCATTCAAATAGTTTGACATCTCAAATAAATCATCCAGAATTCATATATATGCATGTGCCCACTCAGTCAAGTAGGAAACCAACGGAATTAACTCATAAAATAGTATAATACTGTCACCACTGAGCATTCATACAAATTACTTACCAAAGATACACAAAAGCAAAATGGTTATACCATTAGCATTCTAATAAGTTACAAACAAAAAATGCACAGAACAGAACTGGCAGTACCTCCTTGAAGCCAAAAAATTTCGACCATGCTCAGTTAACTGCAACAACTGAAGAGAAGGCATGGTTCGAAGGCAAATCTTCCCCAACTAACAAATATCAATGAATGACAAAAGTATTCTTTGTCAAGTTTAGGATAAACATCCTAAACTGTAAAACCGCAATAACAGTCTCCACTGTTCATCCTACAGCAGAATGATGGGAATAAAAAATGAAAAACAAGATTAGATGGTTCCATGCAGAGGAGGATCCTATAAACCAAAAAAAAAAAACTTTACGAAACAGTGTTCACAAAAATTTCTGTATAACAAATGTAACATAATCCAGTTCTGTTAATTGAATAAACAACTAGATACTTGACATCAGGACAATTCAAGGCAGATATAACCAATGTAGTAGTCCCTTAATTGTGACCTACACTACAAGATAAATAAAGTTCATAGGATTTTTCCTTCGTTTTTTTTTAATAAGAAAAGGGAAATTATATTAAAAGCGGGATGAGAAAGTCCCTACGGAAATACAGCTTTACAAGATTCATATATATGTTTATATAAGCCCTCCAAGCTTATGTTCTGTCAATTGAATCAGCAAGGTCACCAGTAAATACTTGACATCAAGACAATTCAAAGCAGATATAACAGCATAGTATATAAATATCCCTTGAGCACTTGTTTATAGTTTTGCTAACTGAATCATTTGGGTAACAAATAAACAATTGACATCAAGACGGTTCAAGGAAACCAATGTATAAATCCCCTAATTATGAACTACACTAAAAGATAATTACAGTTTATTGCTATTCATCCAAAAAGAATACTGCACTTTACTGTATTATACTACACTATACTAACAATAATTTATTATCTAGAAAACAAATTCTACTAATGAGAACAAGGATATAAGAGATTCATCAAACTCTCCAAAGGGCACAAGATGGACCAAGGAAATGTAGTGGACTTACATCATCCATGAGAGAATGAAAGGAATAAGATAGCAAACAAAAGAAAAGAAAAAAAATAATAATAATAATAATTGAACCACACAAACCACCATTTTAATAGAAACCCTAAGTGGAAATCAATGGTTTAGTGCTAGATGTGTTAGGGTTTCAAGTAGGTGGAGGAGAAGAATAAAAATAGAAATTTGAGGGAATACGTACAAAGAGTGTAGAGTCACCTCTCACATAGTTTACTTCATATATCAAAAAGGTAAAAATAAATCTACGGGTATTTACAAACATACCCCAATACTACACAAAAACATATGAAGTATAAACCCATATATTCATAAAATACAATACTTCCCCCTCAAGCTGGTATGTAGATATAGTGCATGCCAAACTTGCCAACAATATAATTAAAACCAAGACTACATAGGCTATTTGTGAATATACCAGCCAACTAATCTTCAGTCTTCACAAAGGGAATAAATATTTACCCAGTTTGTAGCTTCTCCTTGATAAATGTCAATCCACCTCAATGTGTTTGGTCCTATCATGCTGGACAAGATCATGCCTAATACTAATGACGGCTTTATTGTCACAATACAACCTCATAGGGCCTTGGGAGTTGAATCCCAACTCTCTTAAAAGGCCACAGATCCATATCATCTCACAAATCTTGTGAGCCATAGTTCTAAATTGGGCTTTAGCACTTGATCGTGCTACAACGGGCTACTTCTTGTTGCGCAAATGACCAAGTAACCCCCAACCAAGGTGTAGTAGCTTGAGGTAGACCTCCTATCATTCACAAAACCAACCTAATCAACATCTGTAAAGGCTTCAACTCTCAAATCCCTCCGTCTACCATACAAGAGCCCCTGATTTAGACTCTTCTTCAAATAATAAAATACGGTAATGTTCAGTCTAGTCAAAGTCAAGTAGAAAAGCTTGCCTACCAATCTCTAATATCAACCAATATCCATAAGCAGGTGGCCCTCATTTGTTTGCAAGCCGTGATTAGACTCAATGGGAGTTTCGCAAGGTCTACACTCTAACATCCCTAAGTCTTGAAAAAGATCTAGAACGTACTTGCACTGGGATAAGAAGATTCCATCATTGGATCTAAAAACCTCAATCCCAAAGAAGTACCTGAGAAGACCCAAATCCTTAATTTAAAACTCCTTGCTCAGAAAGCCTTTTAGGTTTATTGATCTCACACTACTCATTACCTATAACAACAATATCATCCACATATACTACAAGAGCTATCACATTCCCTTTCTGATGCTTTACAAAGAGAGTATGGTCCATTCTTGAGCATGGTACTATGAAATCTTTCAAACCATGCTCTAAAAAATTGCTTGAGGCCATAGAGATCTTTCTTGAGATAGCACATATTTCCTTTGCTAGTAGAATACTAAAAACAAGGATGCAAACTCATTTAAACTTCCTCTCCAAGGTCTCCATGTTGAAAGACATTTTTAACAAGAAGTTATAGTAATGGTCATCCCTGATTGGTAGCAACTGAGATCAAAATGTTAATGAAATTCATCTTTGTTACAAGGGTAAAGGATTCCAAATAATCAACCCCATATGTTTGTATATTTCCTTTGACCACTAATCTGACCTTATACCGCTTTACTATGCCATTAGGTTGCAATTTCACAGAGAACACTCATTTATAACCTACAGATTTCTTTTCATGGGGGATGTCTACATCATCCCATGTTTTGTTCTTCTCTAAGGCCCACATTTCCTCCTCAATTACTCTTCTCCAATAAGGTTAAGGAACCTGAGATACACTGCATGGAATAGATATAAAGGACAAAGAAGTGAAGAATGCTCTAAACTTATGAGACAAGGAATCATAGCAGACATGGTTAGCAATAGGATGCTAAGTGCAAAAGCGAACACCCTTTTGAACATCAATAAAAAGATGGGAATCAGCATGCAGCATAATGAGAGTAATACTTGGAGACAAGGTGACTGTTGAACAGGCACATGAGATTCTGGGAAAAAAGATAACTTTTTTCTTACGCTGAACAAACACATAAGTGAAATCTTGCATCCATGCCTTCTTTAGGCTGGTTGTTATAAGCTCTTTTTCTTTATGAACAACAACTTGTTCCATTTCCCCTTGGTTACTATGTCCATCAACATAAAAAACATATGGAAGAACCGGGAGAGGAATAGTTGGCTCATCTTCCTCTTCATGTCTACACTCCCTATAAAGATGAAGCTAGCTAGGGGAAAAGAAATAAATAGTCTCATGAAAAGTAACATCCATAGAAGCAATATGTCTTTAAGTAGAAGGATGGTAGCATTTGTATCCATTTTGATTCAGGGCATATCCAAGGAATATACACTCAAGAGCTTTGGGGTCTAACTTGGAGTGATCAAACAGGAACATGAACATAGAAAATGCATCCAAACACTTTAGAATGAAAAAAAGATCCAAAGGAGGAACACAAGAGAAGATTAATGGGATGTTTAAATTCCAGAATGTGTGAGGGCATATGGTTCGTCAAGTAAGTAGCAATTTGAAGAGTATCAGTCCAAAAAACTTAGGAAACATGCATCTGAAGGAGTAAGGCACAAGTAATTTCAAGAATAAACAAATTCTTTCTCTTAGCAATGTCATTTTACTCAGGAGTACCAGGGCAAGTGGTTTGTTGAAAGATGTCATGATGAGAGAAGTAAAAGGAAAAGGCAGTAGACATATACTCTCTACCATTATCCGAACGAAGAACTATGAGCTTAATGTTAAACCAAGTTTCAACTAATTTGTAAAATAACTAAAAGGCCAAAAAAACCTCTCTTGGATTTCAACAAGTAAATTCAAGTGGCTCTAGAGTAATCATCAACAAATGTCACAAAATACCAAAAGCTAAACAGAAAGGTAACTAGGGCAGGTCCCCACACATCATAATGAACAAGGGAAAACGTAGTACTACTAATACTACGAGAATAAGAAGAACAACAATGATTGTCTAACTCATAAATTTCATAATGGAAATCGGAGATGGCAAAACAGAGTCTGGAAAATAGTTTTTACAACATAAGAAAAGATACATGTCCAAGATGATAATGCTACTAAAGCTGAAAATGTTGGGAAGGAATAGAGGGGTGTAGCTATTGAACAGTAGGTGACGGTAGTGGTGTTGTTGAGCGGTAGAGGAAACTAATGAACAACCATCCATATGATACAACCCCTAATCCTCATGGCCTCTACCAATGATCTTCCCCATCTTCAAGTCCTGAAACACATAATAAATAGGAAATAAAGTAATATTACAATTCAAGGCTTTTGTAAGATAACTAACAGAAACAAAATGCAACTTAAAATTAGGAATATGAAACACCAAAGACAATGGTAAAGAGGATGTGAGAGAGATATAGCTAGTACCAGCAACAAAAGATAAAGAGCCATCAGTAATGCGTACCTTGTCTCGGCCAAAAGAAATATGATACGAATAAAATATACTAGACATACCAGTCATATGATGAGATGCTCCTAAATCAATAATCTAGGGATAATTGAGTTGTGCACTAAGAGAAGATATTGAAATGCCAAAACATGTAGAGAGAACACCAATATGTTGAAACTATGCCATAAGTCATCACATAGAGGTTACTTTTTTCAGGGAGAAAGGAACTGCCAAACACAAGCCACTAAATGGCCACAGAGTAAGTCACCCGACCAAGGAATTCATAGCAGTCAAGAAGCTTCATAGGGCCAAATCATAACAAAACACAGCTACTAAAGCATACACACCACGGCTAAGTTGCAGAGACAAAGCAATACCACAAATTTGAAAGGTAACAGGCTACGAAGCACCATAATACAGATGACCAACAACGCAAATAGGTCAAACACATAGCTACAAAGTACAAAGAATCAATACCACAAACATGACAAGGAGCCAACCAACACACAGTCCAAAAGGAAAGCGGATATTAATAATCAATCACCAACAACACAACCAAAAAATGAGAACTAAGCAATACAACCCTTCATGCTCAACGATGAGGCTAAAATCTACCAAAATAGGGTTGGAAATATAATAAAATGCACTTAAAGACAACAACCAATAACTACAAATCTCTTCTCGGGTGTAGAAGCACATGGACAAGTCACAAACCTAGATCGAGAACACTGTAGGGTTACACATCCCTTTAATCAACAAAAAAATGTCACAGTGGCACCAGAATAGGGCAAGACTTTGTCAAAATCCCTGGTGTAGTACAAAACGAAGGACAAAAATAATCCACGATACATAGGGGTGTCAACGACCCAAACTGAGCTGAGCTTTAGCCAGCTCAAATCAGGCTCTTTAAGCAAGGATTGGGCTCAGGCTCGCCACGAGCCTGAGATTTTGAGCTCAAGCTCAGCTCATCAAAAGTGAGTCATGCTCGGCCCAGACTCAGCTCAGCTCGCTAAAATTTGAGAGAGAAATCTAGATTTGCATCTACTGCCACTTCATGAAAACAGTGGAGCTAAAGGAAAAAATTTTCCCAACAAAAATGGAAGCTTTCAGCTTGTCTATTTTCTTCATCAATTCCCTTCTTCCCTAAACCGCAAAGGCTACTACATCCCCCCAACTCTTGCCGGAAGAGATCCTCAATAAACCTTAATCCTAAACCCAGAAAAACTTTGCATCTTTGCTTGGTCAGGCGGGCTTGAAGCTACCTTTCCTTTGATTTCATGGATTGTGTGAACCTAAGCACTCGCCTTTCGGGATTGGCTAAATTGTTTGTGGACTGGGGTCTTCCATGGACAAAAATGTGGATTTGAAGTTAGAAGAGGAGAATCAAAGATGGGAGGCGATGAAAATCGCTCATAGTTGCTAAGAGGATAACAGTACCTTCTTTTAACCTAAACCGCAGTAATGGTTGGAAAACCACACATAGCTATGGCATATGATGATATGGGAAACCACAAAATCACACAGATCCAATACTTCTGTTAGTCCTTACCAAAAAAAAAAAATTCCCTTGTTGTTTATCATTCCACATGGCTAATATACAATGCAATAGCAAAATAAATAAAATAAAAAATAATAGCAAACCACTTCCTCCAACCGATGGCCCCTCCTCTTAGAAGGTGTTAAAAGCAAGTACAGCAGAAGGACGTATAGCATACTAATAGCCCACTGCAAGCCTACCTACTCTTCTATGATACATCAATCAATCAACTACTCTTATCAAGGTATCACTTTTTTTTTCTTTTACAAAAAAAAAAGTAATATTAAGGAAGTTAACACCTTTTCTCATTCAAATTTAAATAGGAGAATGATTGTTTGACACAAGCCTATGTAGTAGCAATGCCATTAATGGACACATGATGTGTTTTTGAATTTGGTCTCTTTTTTTACACCTGCACACTTTTTTTAACCCCAAACACAATATGTGTCAACTTATAATTCACCATAAACACTACATACACTTTGTAATCACAGAACATTTTCTTCCTTTAAACATAGTAAAATGTATCTAACTATATTCTTATAACAAGCCGAGCTTTTAATGAGCTGAGCTTAATGCAGCTCACTCATAATGAGCCGAGCTCTGAGCCAAGCCGAGCTAGCTCGGCTCATTGACAGCCCTAACGATACATGACTTAGCTCAAAAAAACACAATAGAGGGCCAAGGCGTTAGAAATGTTGCATGAAACTCAATGCAGCAACTTCAATTCGTAACCAAACTTAACGAAACTTGATTCAGAAGATCACACATAAAAATAAATAAAAAATAAAAAATCCATTCCCTAGAGACTAATCACAGGAAAAAAAAAAGGCATGAATCTCAAGCACCATTGACTGAACTCAGATATTGGTTTTTCAGTCAAATAGCAAAACAAATCCACATAAATGACTATATAACTTCAAATACAACCATGAACACCATGAAAAATCATCTAAAATCAAGATCTATGCAGATCTACAATTTTCATCACTCACCTACCAGGCCTACAGAGACGGTGATATTATATGTACAGCTTGGTGATGTTAGCAAAGTGCAAGCAGCAACTTCGAAATCCTTCCAGTGAAAATTTGTTATAGTGCTAGACATGTTAGGGTTTCAAGTAAAAGAAGAAGAAGAAGAAGAAGAAGAAGAAGAAGAAGAGAGAAATGAGAGGGAATACATATGGAGAGTGTAGAGTCACCTCAGGCTCTAATACCACATGGAAATTTGTGATAGTGCTAGAAGTGTTATGCTTTCAAGTAGAAGAAGAAGAAGAAGAAGAGAGAGGGGGAGAGAGAGAGGGAGAGGAGTGAGAAGGAATATGAATGGAGAGTGTAGATTCACCTCTCAGATACTTTGCTACATATATCAAAAAGGTAAAAATACATCTATGTGTATTTACAAGTATACCCCAATACTGTACAAAGACACGTGTACCCTTACAAGTATAACACCATAAATTCATGAAATAAAACACCCTAGATCACCACCCCAAAATACAACTGAAACATACAAACCCAAGGAAGAAAAATGTAGATTATATCTTCCAAACAGGAGGAACAAAACCAACAAACGTCCAGCCAACCAAGGCCAATCATATTCTGCCACCACGACTCCAAACAGATACAACACCCCATATCCAAAGACAGGCCTCCCTCTCCTCCAGATACCACAAGCACATGCAAATAGATGACTTCAAGAATTGAAGGGCTTGCCTCTACATCACCAACTCCTCCTACCTCTTGTCAATGAATCTCTGGAAGGTCTCTGTTTTGGAAAATGGAGCCCCAATTTGAACTTTCTACTTTGACACGGACAGCAAATACCATTTGATCTGTCCCTACGTTCACAATAGTTCATGTCTTCCCTACTATTCATATCTCATACCTAACCTTTTAAAGAACACCATGGGGGGATTATGCCGCATAAATAATACCCTTCAATCCCTGTTCACCTTTGACATATGTTCAGCCAGATCCCAAGCTGGAACTAGAATTCTCCACTTCTCTATCATCATTGATACTTTTATCCTCCTCAGCATAAGAAAAACTGGAATCCTCTTTTTTTATCAGACTCCACAATGTGATTGTATGCAACCTAAGACTCCAAGATTCAGATCCACACTCCTCTGACGAAGGAGGAATAACCAGTCCAGAACTTCCAAGCATTTAATTCTGCTCCAAGATGGTAAACTTTTGATTTTTCAAGGTTCAAACACCTCATCTTTGACCAACAAGCTAAGTTAACCAGATATGGTTACATACACAGACTGATATGGGAAACAGGGATACAACTCTTCAAACCCAAAATCCAACATACAGATACAGGTACAGGTATCACATCCAATATGCAGATACTATGCTTTTATCTTTAATTCTAAAGTTTAAGCTAAATACTCTTTTACAATACTTTACCAAATTCAATGAATCTCCTCATATTTACAAGGTTTGATATTTGATCAAATAAATTATTTATATACTAGTGTTGGCAAAACAAATGAGGGAAACTGGAGGAGTTAAGAGTAGAACTAATAATCTCTTTGCAAATGATAATTTTGTACTCTAGGGGTATCTGTGAAGTTCCTGGTATCATATCATGTCGACCTGGATACAATGAACATGTTCAGATGCCCAGGTATAATAGCCAGATCAGGGTTCGAACACTCCTCTGGACCTGCTGAACATCGCCATCAGCCAGACCAACTGACAAACCAATCCTCTCTTCCAAAACTAACTCCAGATCACCATTCATTGCCATTTGAATGAAGTCCGAAGTGTTGATGTAAGAATAGAACCACCAATCTGAACAGGCTCTTCATATCCATCATTCACCAAAATTACATTCTTCCACTAGGCCATCCTTCCACGCACAACTCTCTCCCATCTTAAAGGTATCGCCCATGTAAAATTATGAATTCAAGAATTTCAGGATGCTACTACAGTCCACCAAATTATTCGGGCTGACGAAAGTGACTTTATCCTAATTAAACACCCTCGCACAAAATGATTTAACAGACCAGTAACATAACTGTATTCACTAGGGTCCACCTCAACTCTAAAGGATTAAATAATTTGATGTGTCTCAATTCAACCCAATAAAGCCTTATCCCAATTCATAGTCACTCATACATAGTGTTTGTGAATCACATAATCAACAATCATCCAGTCTGAGTATTACTCTCCTCTGGCTTGCCCTGCTTTTGATCTCTTGATACTCCTAATACTCTGGTAAATCTTCATTCGCTTTTTTCCTTGCTCTCTGCTATTGAAGTTCTGACTCTACTATATATACCTTAGAAGTATCACATTATGTCCCCAACTCATTGCCTTTGTTAGCATTTTTCCAAGGCACAAAACCACTCCTTTGTTTACATAAGTTAATTTTGAGTATCCTCTCCCACTGTCTGTGATTCTCAACACAAACTTTTAACACCCTGTCAACCATTAGATAGGTTTTTTACCTTAATCATGATTGCTCTCTTCTACATCACTCTTCTAGCTACACCACTCATCAATTCAATTATTAATGGAGACAAGTACATGATTTTCCAACTTTGTGGTACTTTTATGAACCTTCCTTTTTTGGATGGACAAGGTGGTCTGTGGTTAGATATATGGACCTTTTCAACCTACCACTTCTGTCAACAAATTTCCCCATCTATTCCTAGGAACAAACACCAATACAAGTATTATAAAAGGAATGTTCATGGTTTCCATTCACCTCTGCACATACTGCAAATCTGGACCATCTGATTGAAGGGCTATTATATCTGGACAATCTTAATCTAAGAATCCCATTAGCTAGATGATTCAATATCAGATAAATGAATGTGGGTGGACCATTGAAGAAATGGCCAGTCATTTGGTGCTCTAGCTCAATGTGCATGTGAAGCATCTATTAGTAGATATGGTATTTATAAACATCCTATTTGTACAGAACTTGAATGGATGATGTTTCAGTAAATACATAGAGATAGCCCACAAAACTATGGTAGTATGGTTTTATAAATTTATCCCCTAACACAAGCAAATATACGGCCTCTGAAGATTCTGCATAATCAGCACTGGCATAATCCCTTTAAGGACTGATATTCAGAATGGCAATAATTTAGTCACCCGTGGGCTGTATGACATGGGGTATCCAGCCCATCCGAAGGCCCCACATGCCCACAGAAAAAGGCCCACAAGACAAGTAAGGAGGCCCATACAATTTCAAAATTATACTCTCCCATACAGCCTAGCTGAAATCTCAATATTCTATATTTGGAGCAGACATACAGATAAGAGAAGTTAGCTCAACATGGGCTGGCCATATAACTATGCAAATTGGATCAAGATTAATCGAACCTGATGATACCCGCCAACCTTCTCATGAGGTCACTCCAACAAATATTTTTAGTATTTATTAAAATAGCTATGCAGGAAATTTAGGTTATGTTAACTAGGAAGTTGATTTATTTGTCTTAAAGAATCATTAATGAAGTAGGAAAGTATCTGAGTTTCATTTAGATTAGAAAGTGTCTCTGAGTTCTAATTTGATTAAGAACATTTTAGAACCTTCTTGAAAAGTCTAGTTGTATAATTAGAAAATTTTCTTTCAAAGTCCAATTAAATGTAAAGGGACAAAGTGATTTCAATTGAATAAAGTTTAGCTCTAAAATTCATAGTTTTTGTAGATTCTAGCTAGACCGCACAGGGCACGTTCTTGAGCTTTTCTTTGACTTACTGATTTCAGATTCAAACTGAACCTCCTCTTGCTGGTGAAGATGAGACTTCAGCCATAGCATTATAGCAGGCTAGCAGCCTATCAGTCTGGCCTTACTCCAGATGCACCATAACCTATGCCCACACCTTTCCCTTTACAACAACAACAAACAGCCTTATCCAACTATTTGGGGTCGGCTACACAAATCTTGTTCCGCCATTCCACTCTATTTAGGGCCATATCTGTCATTAAATTACAAGCTGCCATGTCCCTCCTTACTATTTCAACCCAGGTCAATTTTGGCCTTCCTCTAGTCCTTTTAGCACCTTCAACTTACATTGTCACACTCCCTAGTGGAGCAGTCATTGGTCTTTGCTGCACATGACCAAACTATCTCAATCGACTTTCCCTCATTTTATCACCTATAGGTGCTACACCTAAGCTCCCATGAATGGATTCATTCCTAATCCTTTCTAGTCTTGCCACTCATCCATCTCAACATCCTTGTTTCAGCCACACTCATTTTATGTATGTGTTGTTTGTTGGCTACCCAACATTCTACTCCATAAAGCATGACTGGTCTTATAGCTGTCTTATAAAACTTTCCCTTCAATTTTAGTGGTATTCGTTTATCATACAACACTCCAAAATCACCTCTCCACTTCAACCATCCCACTCTAATTCTATGAGTAACATCATCTACAATATCTCCTCTTTGTGCATGATTGAACCAAGATAATGAAAATGGTCACTCTGAGGTATCTCTTGGTTATCAATTCTAAATACTCCCTCATGTCTACTCCTATTTTTGCTAAACTTGCATTCCATATATTTTGTTTCAGTCCAGCTTATCTTAAAACTATTTGGTTCTAAAAATCTCTCCATAGTTCTAACTTGGCATTTACCCTCTCCCTAGTCTCATCAATCAACACAACATCATCCACAAACAAAATATACCATGGCACCTCCTCCTGAATAAACATAGTCAACTCATCCATAGCTAAGGCAAAAAGGTACAGATTCAATGCTGACCTTTGGTGCAAGCTTACTGTGATCACAAACTCACTTGTCTCTCCCCCGATTGTCCTAACACCAGTTATCACTCCATCATATATATCCTTAACTAGATCAATATATATAATTGTGACCCCTTTCTTATCCAAAACCCACCAAATGATTTCTCTTGGTACTCTATCATATGCCTTTTCTAAGTCAATAAAGACCATGTAAAGATCTTTCTTCTTCTCTCTATACTTTTCCATCAATCAATCAATTTTATTTCTAGATATCATTACTTTTTTTCCTTTTAGAATCCACTATATAGTTCTTGGGCAATAAATTTGTCGTTTCCTTCCCTCATCTTTTATAACAAACATCTAAACCACTAACCTCTGTTGCATGGTCAGCTTTCTCTTGGGATGACCTTGCAATCCTTAAATGTTAACTATCAAATCCTCATTTAAAAAGTCTATCAAGCCCCTAGTTGATCCAATTTCAAAAGTCACCAACCGTTTTCACTTTTTTGAAGTACATGTTAACTATTGTAAGATCATACACCTTGGCAAGTTTAAGGGTTGCATCTCCCTCCTCATTCCTTTCTCCGAATCTATATCCTTATAGCTTTCTTGTATCATTTATTGTCTTTCCCTACATGCTCATTTAGCTCTCCTATAAAAACTCTCACTAAGAAATTCCTTGAATTAGTCTATCCATGGTTTCCCAAACATATTTCTTAATGCTTTCATCTAATCCTAATTTGGGTGCAAATGCACCAATTATATTAGTTATGTCTTTTCCTAAAACAGTTTTACTTAATTTTAACCTATCACCTATTCTTTGAACATCTAAAATTTAATCTTTAGATCTTTATCTTCTATTATTCCTACAAAGTGCCCATTTCTATTATTCTATTCTTATAAGTACCAAATTTTATAGCCATCAATATCCTTCGGGTTTTTTTTTTCCAACTATATCTCTACTCTAGTAGCATGGTACATTGACCCTCCTTTCATTGTACTTACAAACTACAAACTTTGACCTGTCAACGTTCCTACATTCGAAAATTGTTAGGTAAATCTTACCCTCTTGGACTAACTTCTTTACTGACACTCATCCATGGTGTGGGAATCCTCTTTGTCTACGTCTTACCTCATTTTGGCGTTGATGCAGTGTATCATTTCCATAGGACTCCCTTACTAACCTTTTCCCATTACTCACTACACCCAAGTGATAATGTTGTGAGTCACATCTAAAGGTCCTACTCCCAGCATTAAGTCAAAACAATCAATTTTCATAGCTAATATTTAAACAATATGGGTAAGATTCTATTCAAGTTGTAAACCGGATGCAACCCTACTCCTTGTTCAGGTTTATGACTAGCAGGGAAAAAAACACTGAGCCAAGAAAAGACTTAAGCATGGATTTCGATTCGGTGTTAAGACCATAAGAGGCCAAAACTTCTTTTTTATATGGCACCTAACAGGTTTTCCAAAATGACACACTTTCTTCATGTAATAAAACATAAGTCTTGAAAATTGCCAAGATGTTCTTTGAAGATGTGGTATTCCAAAGACGATTGTTTTGGATCAAGACATGAAGTTTACAAGCTCCTTCTGGTAGACCTTATGAAAGCTATTAGGTATTAAACTTCAACTCTTTAGTGCCTATCATCTTTGGACAAATAGGTAAACTGAAGTGGTGAATCGGAATTTGAAAACTTGTTAAGGTGTCTCATTAGATCATGTTTCTACATAGTATGATATTCATGCTCGCTTCATGTGTTATATTCTATGTGCTTCATGTGTTGTATGGATAGACACAAATTAGTTTCATGTCTGGATAGACATCTCACCCACATTAAACTTTAAAGCAATGAAATAACACCAAAATTTAAATTCATACCCCCCAAAGAGGTGGCATCAAACTTTTATAGTGCAATCCTCCATTATCTATCACCATTGAATCGCTTTATCTAAAGTAGAAACTTGATATGTGATTTTTTTTTTTTACAAATTGAAACAAAACAAACTTCATTTGTGAACATTTGTAGTCTCCATTCTTTAGATGGGGTCCACAAAATGCCAAAAGACACATACCCAAAAAATGCATCCAGTCTCAAGGGACCTGCACCCTATAATAAGGCTGGCAATGAGTCAAGCTAGCTTGGCTCAGCTCGGAGCTTAGCTCATCATGAGCCAAGCTTGAGCCTTGTTTGAAGCTCACTGAGCCGAGCCTGAGCTTTAATTTGAGATCGTTTATAAAGTGAGCCTGAGCCGAGCTATACTGAGCTCAGCTCACTAAAAGCTCGGCTCATGAATTTGAATGTATCTTCTATATTATAATGTATTTTTATATAAAACAAAAAAGTTTAAAAGTCATTTTTAATGTTGGAATAAGTGGAGATGAACAGCTTTGGTAAGATGGAGGGTTTTGACAGTCGGTCATGTCTTATCAAGGGAATAAAAAAAATTTATGTTACTTTAATTCAAATAACCGGAGGACAAAAACCATAGGTATGGATTTGTCTGGGTAAGTTGAAGTTTGGTACGAAACATCACTCAAAAAAATGATTTTTTATTCCACAAACAAAGGTTAAAAGTGAACCTTTAATTACTGTACATTGTCTCCCCCCCCCCTCTCTCTCTTCTCACATCGTTCTCAGCGGAAACCCACACCACAACGCCTCCCTTTTCTCCTCTTCATCATTTCCTCCTTAACATAATCACTAGCTGCCTGCAACTGAAAGAACAAAGATGGAAGAGCTAGTGTGAGGGCTGGACAACATGTTGCACTTCTTACGGGCGGTGATGCCTGCACTAACAATAACACAATCTAAATAGAAGATTGATGAGGCGTAGTGGTACACATGGAGCGGGAACGAGAAATGATAGAAGATTTGTGTTGAGGAAAGACTGGTGAGATCCCTTGTCGACACAACACAACAGCCAGAAACGCCTTGAAATGGAAGGTAGCGGAGACAATGGCCTTTCCGATATGAGTAAAGTTGGAGTTTGTCAGACGGCGAAGAAAGGGGAAGAGTCATGTTTCAGCGAAGATGGGTAGACAAAGACATATAGGCCCTTTAGAAGGGCATTCTTGTCATTAAAATATCTATATTTTTTGCAATTTTCACTATTGGAACCACGTGTCGTGCGGGGGTTGCTTGATTAGGAGACCGAAAAAGCTAAATGGGCTCAAGTTGTTGACACTCCTAAATGGGCCACTAAGGTTGTTAGGCTTGTTTCTGTTTTTTTTTTTTTTTTGGCTTGACGAGCTGAGCCAAGCCTGAAATGAGCCTACCTTTGTAAGCCCGAGCCAAGCCTGAGCCAAGCCTGAGCTTTGTCTTCATGCGACGAGCCCAAGCTGAGCTAGGCAAAGCTCGGCTCGTTGCCACCCCAACCCTATAACTACTAAGGATTTCAAAAGCAACAGTTGGAATCATTCACCTAGCACAAGGCAATCTAAGTAATAGCTTTGAGCATAGAGTTTTCTATAAAAAGATCACCATATAAATTGATGATCAGTACTCCCTTCATTAGAGCAATGTAAATGATGGCTACCAGGAAATTAGAGACCCCTGTCTTGTAAATTTCTTATAAACATTGTTGTCCAAAAAAGCCACCACATTTTGAAGGCCATCAATCTGTACACCACACCCAAAAAAAAATCTGCACACCACACAAATCAATAAAGCATTAACCAAACTACTAGCGATCGTCTATGTGAATCCTGTTCCGCCATTCCACTCTATCTAAAGCTATAACTTTCAGCATTGACAAATAAAAAATGGGGAAAAAATCCTAAGACAAAGTGTTAATAGTGAACTAACCAACTCTCCCAAAACCTTAAGGTGTTAGGAGATACAAAAATTAATATAATTCAACACTCGCCATAAGGAGGAACACTGCTTTCTCCTGGGAACACTTGGAGAACCGGGGCGAATTCACAATGTGTGCACACATGTGCAATACTACATCTAGGAGACTACATCCATGGGGATTCGAACTCACAGCCTGGATTGGCTCTAATACCATATAAATAGTGAACTAACCAACTCTCCCAAAACCTTAAAAAGTATTAGGAGATACAGGAATTAATATACTTCAACAACAAGCATATATCAAGCATTGGAAAGAGCTTTGGTAACCTCTTTCCACATACAACAGTATGTAAACATTCCACTCATTCTTCTCAAAGGCCATGGCCACAACCATTGCCTGTTCTGATTTCACTGTCCAAGTTAGATGAGTCAACCAAACCAACCACCAAAGACTTTAAAAACAAAGAGAAAACAAAACGCATCAATTGGCAGATGAGCACAAAAGAAATATGAGCTCATTTGAATGGTAATTGCATGGGATATAAGCTAAAGCAGAATAGAATAGCTTAACATTGTCTGTATTTATCTCTGCATAAGTTCAAGTTTTTGTGCCATCAGATAATAGTTTAACATTGTCTGTATTTATTTCCCCATAAGTTCAAATTCTTGTGCCATCAGATATGCAAAGTCTTAAACTATCAAACTTCTTTGTCCTAGTTAACAAAATTCCGCATAAGTATCAAATAAATTATGATAATTAGGATCTATTAAAAGCATTGCAATGTGGATGGAGTTTCTTTTTATTACAATTTCTTGTTGATACTTAACTAATTCTTGTTTATCCATTGTATCATTGCCTCATCAATTTGGTCATCTAGTGAGAGCTTTGTGGTATTCAGTGGATCTCATCTGGTGCTGGTACTCTATCAGAAGAGAAAAATTGAGAGGAAATACTTTCTTGGAAAATTTTGGGATCATTTGGAAGAAAGAGATTTCAGAACTTTTCAAGACCGTGCCTGAACCATTCAGGACATCATTGACTCGATCACTCAAAGTTGTGCATTAAGTATCCAATGTTGATTTGTTAGGGGCATACTCCATTGTGACAGATTGAGTGCAGATGCTAGGTAAAATCTTTTATCCTGTATTCCCTTTTGCCTTCAAATAAAATTTCCTTATTTATCCAAAAAAAAAAAGTTTTCTAAATACAATCCCTCATCCATGTAGGTAGTTTATCCTCAGCCTTCTCTAACCCCACCCCCCCCCCCCAATCCCTTCAACCAAATGCTATAAACCTTAACTTTGCATTACTCGCCCAGGAATCTGGGGCCCTTAGGCATTGAAAGCATATTCAAGGACAATTCTAGTCCAAATTTATTTTGTGTTATTTGGTCTGGTGTGTGATGGCGACCCCATTGCGGCAGTGATTCTTGCTTTTCCTCAAGGATTCATATTATCCTTTCCTTACAGTATAATAGAATGGTTGTTGAGAACCATTCACTAATTGTCATTAATTGTTTTTGTAGACTTTGTAGTAGCCAGATGAGATTCTCCCATTATATCAAAGATGAATGTGCCTTGGTTTCTAGGTTGAAGATTTTGTTCCAATGTATGCCGAGGTTGGTTAATGACTTAGCTGATGATCTATCCAGAAATGGTGTCAATAGGCCTAACTTGTATTGTGGGACTTCTTTGCCAGTGTCATCTTTACTATCTTCTATTTTTAATTTTGCTGGCCAGTCTCCATCATACTGGACCCAGAACTTCTCCCTGTATCTTCTCTCTTGCCTTTGATAAAGTTTCTCTTAGTTATCAGTAAACCAAAAAAAAAAGGGTTTTTGAACTTTCCCATTGTTCTAATAAGATTCAATAATCTGAAGAAAAAGAAAAAAAAAAAAGACATAACATTAAATATAAACACAAGCCCTGTACACAAGGCAGATATTGGATAAAAACTTGGAAGATCCACACCACAAGTAACAGAATGTCAAAAAAAAAAATGTGGATAACATTCCAAAAAAATGAATCTTTATTCCAAAACTTTGCATTTATCAGCCATTAAAGATACTAATTTCGATTAATATCACTTTCAGCTTCCTCTGATTTAACCAGTCTATCGAAACAAAAGAACATGCAATAACTGAGATTTGAAGATGACATGAACTAGGACTATGGCTTCAGAAGAACTCACCTTTCCTCGTCTTCAAGGGCTTTCACCTAGTGGAGCAGCTCAAGAGTTTTCAAAGAAATCCATCAGAAAACCCTACTATATCAGGCTGTAAAACTATCGTTTTTTTTTTTTTTTTTTTCTAGTTTCTCTTTTACAAGACAAAATGAAGCATTGAATAAAGCGAGATCTGTGTAGGTGAAAAGGATAAATGAAGAGTATTTAATGATACGTGCTTGAGGCTTCTTAGTTTGTTTGTTATGGTAAAAGGCTTCTTAGCTTTTTAATGTTGCTATCTTTCGTAGGTTTATTTATGGTGGTGGGGGATGGAGGTGACGTACGTGTGTGGCGTGGCCTGGGTGTTGTGAATAATGAGTACGAGTTTGAATTAATTTCCGGTCTAAATGGAGAGATATCACACCATTAGCATTCAGTGCGTGACACGATTGTTGATATAGGGTATCTCGTGTTCAAAGCGGATTTTCTACAGCGAAAGCGTGCCACAACTCTCTTATGCAGGGTGACACGTGGCCGAAAAAAATGAACCACCACATCTTGCACTTAATGCTGATTTTTTTTTTTTTTTTTCACTAGATGCCTAAAGCCTGGCACAAGATACACATACTTGAGGTCAGTGCTGGCATGGTATTTCTACATTCAGACTTGAGGTAGATTTGAACCAATGGATTTAGGCACAGGACAAATAGCAATGTTCAGGTGTTTCTTTTTTTTTTTCCCCCCATTTTATTTTATAAGAAACCGATCTTTCGTGACCAATGGGTGAAATGACAGATGATGGATATTTTAATGGAGAATAATGGTCAATGTTGACACAGGCTATGTAGGCGTGCTATTGATTGACACATGATGTGTTTTGACTTTGGTTTGTCTGTTTTTACACCTAAACACATTTTGAACCCAAAGCACATCCCATAGGCCCCGTCTGTTTGGCATCAATAGTGGTACATTCCCAAAAATTCCACCTTTTTTCCGATTAACATTGACCTTTTTTGCCATTTGTTAAAGTGGGAATACCACCTAATAAACTGCCATCGATTGGCACGCTTCCCATCCTGAACCCTCTTCGCCCTTTTTATAGTTATTTTGGTGAATGAATAAAAGATGCTCACTTTAACGAATGCTAACCACTGCTCTTTGTCAGGCAGCGGGCACATCAGCGCCAAAAAGTGAATATACGTCCCCCCAAAAGTGAAAATCACTTTTCAACACTGATGTGTCCGACCCTGACAAAGAGCAGTGATGAGCGTTTGTTAAGGGAAGC